>CM047813.1:2252481-2552732 GCA_026214975.1 Gentiana macrophylla | reverse complement strand
CGATAAAGCTGCGACTTAGATCGAGGTTAATAATAAACTTCTTGTGTTTAACCCACTTAAAAGAATTACCATGTTTTCCGAGGAATACGACGACTCACGAGACTAGAGCTACAATTTGACCCGGTACATTGCCGGTTAGGATCTCAGATAGCCTCTAGGTAATGTCCGTCGACTTTCTCGGCGCCGTTTGAAGGTTAGGTTTAGAACTGCATCGGTATTTTGGCGCCGTTGCCGGGAAAACGTCGCTAATTTCTTTCTTTGTGTCTAGGCGTTATTACTTGTATTAGCTCAAAATTCTCTGAGGATAAGTCAACTCTCTCTTTATCTCAATTCTATTTTCTTTTTGCTGATACTTACCTTATAGGTAAGTTATCAATTTTTGTTACTACTATCTTTTCGAGTTATTTTTACGTGTTAGTTAATGACGACGGATCATCTTGAATCGAAATACGAAATGGCCGAATCGGTGATGAAACACCGGAACGAGGGCTTGATCATGCCTTGAGGGAATGGAAATAACGAGAATCGGAATCGGGAATAATCGTAATAATCACCCACCAAACCTTAGACCGATCTCGTGATCATATCGTAGAAAGGAATCAGTTAATAATCCAATTCTTTTACCCAATAAAGGAGCAAATAATTTGAAATAAAATCTCATCTTTTGGTTTAATTGACACAAGAGCCCAATTTAGGAGAAGATGATGAGGACTCACATCATCATCTCTATCTTTTCGAGAATTGTGTAATACAACCAAAAGTCATGGTGCTCATCGGAAATTAACGAGGATGTCTTTGTTTCTTTTTTCTTAAAAGGAGAGCACGAGATTGGTTTCGCTACTTCCACATCATTCACCGACTAGTTGGGAGGATATTCAAACCGAGTTCTTAAAGCAATATTTTACTCTGGAAAAAATTGGAATTAATAGTCGAAATTGCTAATTTTAAACAAGGATCTCGAAGAAACACTCGGAATGCTTTGGAAAGATTTAAAAGTTATTACGAGCTTGTCCCGATCATGGTTATTCTTAGAAATGCAAATCCAACTTTTCGTCAGTAAATTAAGGAAAAGACTCACGTCACGTATGTAGATCATGCATGTGGTGGTTCGTTAATAATGAGTGAAGCCCAAATAGTTTACGATGCTATAGAAAAGATTTCCAAAATTAACAGAATCGTGGAAACCGGTTCTAGCACCAGAAAGTAGCATTTGCAGGAGAAAGTACATCGAATCTGAAGTCCTAGCACACTTGGAGAATTTGAGTAGAAATTTGACGGCTTTTAGCCAAAGAAAATGTAAACTCGAGAAATATCATACCAAATGACTACTCAAATCATGATAATGTGTCATTAGGGATGGAAGAACCGTATGATATTCAAGGAAAAGGTGAATTTTTTACAAAGATAGGAATTTGAACGACGCCGTATTCAAACTCGTTTAATGCTATTAGAAGAGATCACCTTATTTTTCGCTGGTATGAAATCCTAGTAAGTAAGGACAACCACCGTATCAAATCCAAAGATATAAGAATCCATATCAAGTTTATCAAGGAGATACATCGAATCGAATCTACAATCATTACTTCAGACCTTATCCACAATATACCACTCAAAGCATACCAGTCACCCAAAGTTCAACTCAACTCAAGGAGTTAATAAATGGAAGAAATTAATGGAAAATATGTTGGGTGTGATATCTTCTCAAGCTTAATATAGAAACCATGATGACTTCTATGAGTACATCCACTAAGGATATGAGTACGTTGAAAACATCTATAAGTGGACATGATACTGTAATGAGAATTGTAGAAGCTTCATTACGGAATTTGGAATATCACTTGAGTAGAGAGGTAGAACGTAAAAGCAAGAGACCTCCAAGGAGGATTATCAAGTAATACCGAAAGGAACCCGAAAGGTAAAAGTCATTATTACTTAGAAGTGGAAGTATCTGTGGAAGTAATGGATTAGAAAACTTCGGATATAATGAAGTAGAGAATGATTTAGATGGTAAATTTGAAAAGGATATGGAAAATAAACCGGAATTCACTAAAGAGGAAGAGACATTATTGAAGATTTCTAAGACAAATTGAACTCGAAAGGAGAATGAGGAATGGGTCAAGTTCCTAGAATATTGAAAATTCAAGATCGAATGACTTAAGAACCTTGTTCAATGAGCAGGGATAGAATGGAATCAAGTTTGAAAGGGCCAATTCAAACCGAACCTTATCCAAACTCACCCCAAATTCACCTTAGTTCAACTCGAAAGGCGGCACCACATCCAAAGGTATATTTTGAAGAAAAGGCACTGAATGATGACCACAAGTGTCCTCAAAAGGCACAATCATTCGAGGAAGCTTTACCATATTCATCTAACGACAAGGGTAAGTGAAGTATACATTCTAACACCGCTTTAATTGATCTTGAATTACTTTCTATTCTCCGAAAAGATGAAGTTGGATAAGAAGTATGCACGCTTTCTTGACACTTTTCGCACTTAACTATTAATATCCCTTTCATTGAAGCTCTAATCAATATGCCGGAATATGGTAAGTTTCTTAAAGACATACTATCCCGAAAGAAAAGTTGGAAGAATATAAAATGGTGTGTCTAAGTGAGAAGTGCTCCGCAGTTGCTTCAACATAAGCTTCCTCCTAAACTTAAAGATCCGGTAGTTTTACTATCCCATGTGATATCGGGGGCTTTTGTTTGAGAATTCAATATGTGATCTCGGTTCAAGCATAAACCTCATGTCCTACAATGATTTCATGAAACTTGGCATATGTAAGCTTAAGCGCGTAAAAGATGACTCTTCAAGCGGCATATAGATCTATTAAACATCCTAAAGGAGTCATCGAAGACGTGTTGGTTAAGGTAGATAAATTCTACTTCCCCGTCGATTTTGTTGTTATGGATATGGAGGTAGGGAGTGCACCCTTATCCTCGGTAGACCATTTTAGCAACGTGGGAGCGTGGATCAATGTTCGTAAGGAGAGCTTAGTTTGGGAGTGAATGATGAGCGCGTTGTCTTTAACATTTACAATCTATTGAAATATCCACTAGAATCTTATTCTTGTGTGGACCCTTTGTGTTCTCTTTTTGTGGATCGTACTAACACGCAGGTAATTGAAGAAGATGACTCCAAAGAACAATGTGGAAGCTCACAAAACGAAAGCTCAAAAATCAGAGGAAAAGGTCAAGAATCGTTGGATTCGACGGAATTTGTCTGCTCTATGTTGGAGACCGGTATTGAAGAAGGATGCGGTACGTGAGGATGACCCACCACCAGTACATTAGAAAACTGAAGCACGATAAAGTCTGGCTATAGACTATAAATGTAGTCAATGACGGGTACTATCCTTCCTTTTTACTCCTTAAGCATTTATTTCTCGTTGATTCATGTGCTTAATTGTCACGTGCTTTGGTGAGTAAATGATAGAAGTATCCTATTATGTTTAGTATTTTATATTTTCGTTTTAGGCATTTAATTTTGTCGAGCAAACGACGTTAACCAAAAGCGCTACTGGGAGGTAGCCCGTAAAAATATAAAAATCATAATTTAGTCTTTTACCGGACCAGACGTTAAAGAACCTGGATGTTTTTTATTTTTCCCGTGAGTACTAAAGCACAACTAAGTTTCAAGATGAATGTTTGAATATCATTAAAAGGAAAAGATTAGTGGTTATCCAAAATCCCGATGGAAATTAAAGAAAAGTTCAAATACGCTCATTTCTTAGACTTAGGTTGCTATTGAGAATCCGGGGATAGAAGACTAAAATGTTTGAGAAACACTTAGTTTTTAATTATTTTTAGGTATTTCAAATGTGATAAAATATAATTGACACACTTGATGTAGTGTATTTGAAAGAATAAGTTTTTAATAATGTGAGTAACACGAAGCATTATGATAATATAATATTTGTCTATCTTTGATTTTAATATTATTTTTGAGTATGTATAATTAGATAATTGTTATCAAATATTTTATTTATGGAATTAGACAAGTATACTTGCATTTATAGTTAATTTTAGAAAAGTTTTACATCAAGACGAATATGAATATGGAATCGGATTAGGGATGATGAGATTTTTGGCATAACTTTGATAAACTATAGCCAAATAATTCACTCGAATAAAAATTTCCAATTTTGACCCCACCTCACCTTGTTAGAGTGATCAAGACCTCACTCGAAATAGCCATTATGATTAACTAGAAATAACCGACCCTTAGCCTATTTTGGTCTACATTTCCTTGAAATCCTCGAGTTTGTACGTGCTTATGAAAGGAGATGATGACATAAAAGAGCTAAGTATCGATATTCAGAAGAATGGTATATGCTGAGATTGGAAAAGTTAGATAGGTATTGATGTATTCAATCTCACCTCATGACACTTGAAAATATAAGTCGATTTTGTAATGAGTTCGGATATGTTAATATCCTATGAAAAAAAAAAAAAAAAAAGAAAAGAAAAAGAGAAAAAAAGAAAAGAAAAGAAAGAAAGTTTATGTTTTAAATAAATATCGAGTTGTTATTAATCAAAAGTGTTTTTGAGATGAAAGTATGAGTATGTACAACTTGTTTCTTTCTTCTTTAAATATCCTTTATTTATCCTTTTTGATTAGCCAACACCTTTGAAATTCGACGTTATAAGCCATTTTACCAACTACTTGACCTAGTCTTTGATTCCGGATCTTCATTAGTGGCGATTGAAAGTATTTGTAAATTTTAACTATCTAGTAAGTAATGCATGTAGAATTTCATTTAGATAATGTATGATAATTAATTTGATAGTTATACCTACTTTCCTCTATTAATCTCTAGAAAAACATAATCATCATATATATCTTAATCTTTGAATGCATACATCAACGCATTAGAATCTTAAACTGGATAATTACATTATCTCCTTTGTATCCTTATATTTATTGCTTTGATTGCTCAAGAATGAGAAAAAGCTAAGTGGGGAGTGGTGATGATAAGTATCATATTTTAATCCCACCCACCCACCCTTTAATATCATCCCAAAGATTTGTTTTGACTTGTTTTAGTGCACCATTGCTTTCCCAACAACTTATTTACACTCACTTTACATTGGGGACAATGTAAGTTCGTAAGTGGAGTGTAGTCGTTGGTCTAAAGAATGGTGTTAATGTTTATTTTGTATCAATACATCTCTTAGTTTTGATTTTTTTGAGCATTATTTAGTTGATTAAAATAAATTGTATAAGGCATAATTTCATGGATTTGAAGATGTAATGATCAATTTGGATGTATATAACCAACGTGAACCGTAAGTGCATTGTAATTCCAAATATATTTGTGTAACATGAATTCCTTCACGTAAAGCCTTTGATATTGAAACGAAAATTTTAAATCAGATCCATTCAAAGATCTAGTGGTTATTCTAGAGATAATAGCGAGAACTTAGTACCTAAGTTTTGAACGTGTCTTGTGAATATCTCAAGGTTTGAATGTGATAGAAAAGATATAAGTTAAGTTTATGAAAAAAAAGAAAAAAAGAAAAAAAAAAAAAAAAAAAAAAAAAAAAGAAAGAGATGAACTATATATATGTCGGTTGTAGCTACCAATGATTGGAGTGCGCAGAGGGTGTTATCACGAAACGTCCCATATCACTATGAGGTTTAAAAGCTCCCGATCGCTCGATGATAGTAGTCCAAATTAGGGTGTTATCACTGAAATGTCCTATTGCTTTAATGAGGCATATGCTACACATGTGAAATTAAGTTCATCAAAAGAAAAAGAAAAAGAAAAAGAAAAAAAAATAATAAAAAAATTTAAGCATGGTTGAAAATTTAGCTATCTTCCACTATCCCCAAAGATAAACCGAATGATATGCTTTAGGGATTATCCTAATAAATACACGGAAGGACTTTGTGTGGAATCGCTCTCTGCTATACCTAGGAAAGTCATTAGGATAAATCTGAATGGATATTTGTGTGTTTTGCTTGATTTATTCAAGAGAGGATAGTGGAAATTGAAAAAAGGCTTGTCACACACACACTGCTATACATTTATATTGAGGTTAAAGCCTGGTTGTAATTCTAATGGTTGTATTATCTCGTTGTTCCTTATATTTTATATCTTCATGAATTTATCTCTTATTCATTTTGTTTTATCGCTTGTTTTGATCGAGGGCGACACCAAAAGCTAAGTAGGGGGTTGTGATGAGAGATAAATTTATGATCATTATTATGACATTTCACTTCACTTTTGATACCATTTTGAGCATTATTGTACCAATTCAAGTCAATTATCCCTTATATTTATCTAATTATGTTAGTAGTAGTTATTATGTAAAATATCGTGTTTTTATAAGTTTTTACTAAGTTTTGTACACGGTTTAGTAACCGAGTATTGTGTAGGATTTACGTTTGGTGTTTTGGTACTTTATTGCGAGGATTATACGCTTACCAAGATCCCAAGTGACGACATTTTTGAGCCTAAAAACATATCTTTTGAGGAATAAAAGATTATGCCAAAATCTAACAAGTTTGAATGTATCAATCGTCCCTTAGTGTTTCTACCAGTAATTCATCTTCAACGGACATTTGACCTAACTTAGAGGCATTTTCAGAGAAAAAGTCCTTGATGAAAGTTGTAGATCTTCAAAAGAGCTTTCCAACGAATATTAAATCATGTCAATCTGAGGTCTACAAACTCGAGATCGGTTTTTACGAACATCCGATATGTTGCATGGCGGCGCACGCGCGGAGAAGGCCGAATATGGCGGAAAATCTCTGAATCTGGGCCTGAAGATCCTAATGATTAAAAATGCACTGTGTAGCCGCACGTGCCGGTGAGGCTCCGGCACGCCCGGTAATGTGGTCTATAAATACTCTCTCAAGCTCATTTGATCACCGCTTGGAATTTATGTATATATCTATATATATACTTTCCTATATCGTTTTCTTTCTATTTCTTTTATGTTTTGGGCCCATATATGCATATATATATGTCTATGTATGTATGTATATATGTTTTTATGTATGAATAAACATAGTAATGTTGTAATGCTGGAGAGGATTATCGAGGATTGTTGTCTCTGAAGCTGTTGTTACTTTCACGAGGATTAGGCTCCAATTCAGCAGTTGTAATCGGTAATTTTCTAATGTTATTATGTTTGTTTATATATATATCTATATATTAGTTATAACTATGTTAAATTAAAAATATATCTAGCCAAGATATGAATCAATTAGTTAATCTTTTGGTAAAATGAATGATCGACTCTGCAATAATGATTAAAATCGGTTATAATGAATCTCTTTCTATGTTTGAATTGAAGTAGCTAATCGATTTGAAAGAATTCATAATCTAATTATGAATTGACACCTCGTAGTTAGTTTATGAACTCGTTAATAGAAAGACCGGAGGTAAAATTGGCCGAGTGAAAACGTGACAACGGAATCCGATTTCTAAATCGGGGTAGATTTGTTTCGGGAGAAACAAACTCTTATTGAAATTTATACTCGAGAGATTATCACGTTAAATTCGCTGCTTAATTGACATACCTTAAAATTGGCCGAATGACAAAACGGGAGTGACCATGTACTTGAGGATGACATTGGACAGAGGACAAGACATATGACAATTTCATACGCTTCGTGTGAGGAGGAGTTGTCTAGCTTAGAGTATACCGATTCATATATAATTTACACCTTGAATAAAGGAAGATCTGTCTCATTTATTTCTACTAAAAGATATTGATTCAAGAATATAATTCTTGGCTAGATCCAAAAATATATCTATATATCTATTTGTATTTATTTATTGTTTTACTAACATCTAACTCTAACATCTAACCGATCTAACTATCTAACCTTGAGAAACCGATAAAATCTGCGACTTAGATCGAGTTAATAATAGCTTCTTGGTGTTTAACCCCACTTAAAAGAATTACCATGTTTTCCTGAGGAATACGACTGACTCACCGGACTAGAGCTACAATTTGACCCGGTACTCGCCGGTTAGGATCTGTATAGCCTAGGTAATGTCCGTCGACTTTAAAGCGCCGTTTCAAGGTTAGGTTTAGTGCAATCGATCGACTACTCCACGGACGAAAAATGAGATATTTTATTATGCACAGAATTACAATGTTTTCACAAGTGTGAATAACACTTCTTGAAAGGCATATTTTGCATTGATTACAACTTTGGTATTTATAGGCACAAATCCCAAACCCTAACCGCCAAAGATCTTTGTCGGAATTGTCATAAATACCGCAGATGTGGACCCTAGCTCCAGCTGTTATCCACCAGACGAAACTCAGCAGAAAACTGACTTTCCCAGAAAACTCACTTGTAATCAACAAACTCAGATGTAGAACTCAGCAAACTCAGTTTCCACAAAACTCAGTTTTCTCAGCTTTTTCCAAAACTCAGTTTCAGATTTCAGATTAGTTCTACCAGTTTTAGAGATAAAGTCACAAAACTAACACAATTCAAAAAAACAATTAGAGGTCCCTCAATTTCTAATTTCGGTGCCCTCATCTCGGTTTTATTTGTTCTTTTTCGTTAATTATATATTTTTTCGTTATGGTCGTTAAGGGCTAATGTTCGGAGTTCAATCCTAACATATAGGTAGGTACAAGTTTTTGTTTTTTTTTCCCAACGACGAAAAGCATTCATTAATAAAATATTAATTCATACAAGCCCATTTAGGATTGCACCCATGCCAATAGACGCTTACATCGATTTGAAAGAGAAAGCGACAAGTTTATGAGCTAACTTATTGCTTTCTCTTTGAATACAAAACATGACATGTATCGAAAAGAAACCATCACCCTAATATCATCTAGGGCGATCACAGTCAAGTCAAAGGGGGCCAAGTTCGCTACCGTTAGCCAAAGACAAATTATCAAGAAAACAAACTAAGTTCTTTATTCCCATGGCATGACTTCTACTAAGACACCAACGTAATGCTTGAGCCTCCGCAGCGAAAACGGAACTAGAGAACGATCTCGGGGAAGCCCAAGCCTCCAAAATTGTGCCATCATCCCGGAAAAGAACCGCTCCATAGCCAGCAAGACAAGAATTCGACTTCCAGGCTGCATCGACATATGCCCTAACCACACCTGGCATAGGGTCTGTGCGCTGCAAGACAGGAGAGGGGGAAACAATATTAGAATTTATCCTCTCCTCTAGATGTGCCTGCTTGAAATCTAACCAAGCCTCGTTAGCATATTTTTCAGTATCATCCGGTGACCAAAATAAGGATTTGAAATATCTGTTACAACGAGCCTTCCAAATGAACCATAAAATAAAACACGAAAAAACTATACGGTCAATCATCACCCCTTGGGGGTTTTTAACCGATATTAAGGCCCCACCAATGACAAACTGAGGCACTTGGCTTCAAAAAAACATCCCAGGAAATGCCTGCAAATTTCCAAGCCAATTGCATAAGCGACAGACAATGAAACTATGGTCAATTGACTTCACATGGTCTCCATAAAGTGAGCCTGAAGAATTATTAAATCCAAAACGCTTTGTGAAGAATCTCCGAAGTAGGAAGGATGCCTTTAAAAAGCTTCCAAAGGAAATATTTTATCTTCGGGGTAGTGATAAAGCCCATTCTCTTCCGTAATTTTTCATTAAAAACATCCCCACACATGAAGCGATGATAATGAGTAGCCAATCTATCTTTGAAGGCAAGCGTCATCTGTTGCCTTGGTAACAAAGTCTCCACATTTAGTAATCGCAAACCCTCTTATCCGGGATATCTTTATGACTTATAGGTATCTTTAATATTTGATTAGTATCCACTTGCCAAAATGACTCAGCTAACTTAGCCTTGTTCCAAGCATTATTAGATATGAAATCACTAACCAAAGTTTCCCTACCATTAGAAGAAACATGCGAAATAGGCAAAAAAGAAGGATTTTGAATAATCCAGGGGTCCTCCCAAGCTTTAATAGACTTTCAGTTACCGACTATGAAACAAGTGTTATTTTTTAGGAAACTTTGGGCCGACATCAGGCTTTTCCAAAAAACCGATGAGGAAGATGGGGTTTTGCAAGTGAAAACAGAGGATTTGGGAAAATACTTTCCTTTTAAGACTTTTGCTACCAGAAGGTCGGGGTGGCAATGGATTCTCCAAAGGTCTTAGCCAATGCAACGGTATTAGCAATCTCCAAATTTTTGAATCCAAGACCACCTCTTCCTTTTGGAAGACAAAGCGACTCCCATTTTAACCAATGATGACCCGAGAAATCTTTGTTATCATTACCCCACCAAAAATTGGCCATAATAGAGTGGATTTTATGAACGACTACCTTGGGAAGTTTAACAACAGACATAGTTAAATTAGGAATGGTAAATAACGTGGAGGATAATAAGATCGCTTTTCCACCTTGACTTAAAGACTTGAACTTCCAACTTTCTAGTTTATTTTTACATCGTTCGACAAGAAAGTTAAAAATCTGGTTTTTAGCCCTACTAACTTCCAACGGGAGGCCCAAGTATTTAGAATGATATACCTCGGCTAGACCGTTAAAAGAAGCCAAGATGCCATGCTTATTACATTGTGGAGTATTTTTACTAAAGAAGACCGCCGACTTTTCAATATTAATGACTTGCCCCAAAACTTGCGCATATCTGTTAAGAATATTGGCTAAGCTCGCCGCACAGTTAACATCCGCACGAGTAAAAATCAGATAGTCATCCACGAAGAATAAGTGATTGATACGTGGGCTTTTCCTAGCAATTCTCAACCCCGGGACACTACCATCAGAGTTAGCTTTTTCTAACAAATGGCTTAGCCCCTATGCACATAAAATGAAAAGATACGGGGAAAGAGGTCCCCCTGCCTAATACCTCTACTTGGTTTAACAAAACCAACACGCTCCCTGTTAATAATGAATGAAAAGGAGACAGTTGTGATGCACTGTTTGATAAGGGCAACCACCTCTTCACTAAATCCGAGCTTCAATAACAAATAGAAAAGAAAGGACCATTCAACTCTATCGAACACTTTTGAGACATCGAATTTTAAAGCCATATAAGAGTCTTTTCCCTTCCTTTTGTGCATCATAAAATGGATTGATTCGTGGGCTACTATGTAGCTATCTAGCATCAGGCAACCCGGGACAAAGGCATTTTGACTCTTACCAACACAGGAAGGAAGGCAAACCCTGATACGGTTAGCCAAGACCTTCGAAAGGATTTTATAGACAACATTACAAAGGCTAATAGGCCTAAAGTGGGCCGGTTCGGTGGGGTGCATGTTTTTAGGAATCGAGCAATGCAGGTGATTTAATTCACTTAGAATTTTCCATCTCTTAGAAAATTATTAATTGCCCCAACAAATCTTTTTAATAATATTGTAGCAAGTTTTAAAAAGCCAGGGGACATACCATCCGGTCCGGGAGCCGAGGACGAGTGCATTTGAAAAGTAGCCGCTTTTAGTTCCTTTTCATCAATTTCCTTCAGAATATTAGCATTCATTTCCGGGGTGATACAAGCCTCCATGTCCTTAAAATCCTGCAATAAAGAGTCATTAATTCCCGAAGAGGAGAAAAGTTTGCCATAAAATTGTTGAAATTCGAGACAATATCTGTAGGGAACAACCCGAGAGAGTGGTCGAAGCCGAAAAATACCAGGGATAAACTTCTTCCTCTTTTTACCATTTACAACCGAGTGAAAAAATTTGGTGTTCTTGTCACCCTCTTTTAGCCATCATAAGCGAAAAGAGTTTTCCAATATTTTGCTTCCTCGTTATAAGCTAGCGAAAGATCCTGCTTTTAACTCTTTAAGCCTCGAATGTAAAACCGGGACCTGGATACTATCCTTAATTTTTACTTTTAGGGACTTTATTTTTGAAGTGAGTTTGAAATGTTACCTCTTTTCCAACAATTAAGTCTCATTAGAACTTCTTTTATTTTAAGGAGGATTTTGTAAAAGAAGTTTCTCTAACTCCGAACATCCCACCCTTGCCTAACCACGTCAAAAAAACCCGGCTTACCAACCCATCTTTCATCAAAATAAAATTTTCTTTTAGAAGACACATTTCTGCTAACACATCGAATAGACAATGGTCAGAGGAAGCCATATCAATGTGAGTAACTGGCGCATTCCTGAAAAGGTTAGACCATGAAGCCGAAGCAAGGGGCTCTGTCCAACCTCTCAAAATTGGCTCTTCCCCCTCCCAAATTGTCGACTCCACGTCCAAAAGTGACCAAGGAAACCCGGATCAATGAGGCCACTTGAGGACAGAAACCTCTAAAGTCGAAAAAGTAGAGTCCAATCTATCTCTACCCCCACTTTTCCTCCTTCGCGCATATATCATTAAAATCCCAAAAATCGAAAAACAATCCCTCAAAGAGACATGCGGTTAAGCAGAAACTCCATTGACTCTTTCTCGAGAAAGGAACAGGCTAGCATAAACACCGATAAACCACCAAAGAGAGTTAGGTTGCGTACCTTGAATACAAGCTTCAACGGTGCAAGGAGAAGAAGTCACGATTATAATATTAGCATCCTTTTTCCAAAATAAAGCTAGGCCCCGAAAGCCCAATAGGATCAACAAAGTCATGAACATTATCAAAACCGAATTTTTACATAATTTTAATAGAAGACCGGGCTGATTTTTCATTTCGACAAAAAGAAGATATCCGGGAGTGGAGTCTACACATCTCCTCAGCCTGGGATATTGTCAAGGAGCTCCCCACCCCTTGACAATTCCACACCATGATCCTCATTGTGGAGGTGGGAGCAACTTCGGGCTGGCTGCCTCCACCCCATCGTGAGCTGCATTAGAATTTGGGACATTGAAAATTTTCAACTTCTTGAGAAAGGGTTCGGATAAATCAAAAGCATCCTCATCATTATCGGCTTCTATACAGTCTGCTCTATGCCCCCTTGCATCAGAACCAACAGCTTGCGGGTAGAGAATATAGGGAGCTTCTCGTGGGCTGAATTTACGTTTTTTACTGTCTTCAATAAGAAAATCAGTCTGCGCAATTTCAAGTTCAGCTAAGATATCAGTAACATCTTCAATGGTAACTCCAGAATTTTGGGTAGAAAAATGTGTATCAGCTTCCTCCGCATACCATTCGATCGCAAGAGTTTCCATGCTTGGGGGGATAATTCTTCTTCCACAATCATGATACTAGGCTCTCCTTGAGAAAGTGAGGACTCTCCGTAGTAAACTACTTTGCTTTTCCCCTTATCCATTTGCTCCTTCACTTTTTCAGGCTGCTGACTATCGCTAGCTACTGCTGGTTCAAGCGGTGTTAGTGTTTGAATCGGCCTCCGACACTCTTCTCCGTTGATGCCGATCATTATCGGTGTCATCAAATTCTGGGACAGATTAACCGGGCGAGATCTCCTCATGTAAGGCATTTGGGATTTACCAGAACAAGAGGGATTCAAAGTGATGACTTGATTGGGTTTCCATGGAGTTCAGGCCCGAATGTCTCATCTCTGTAAATTCCCGCATTCTGATCAATTACCTTTGCATAGCAACAAGTGGACTTATGCCCAATAATTCCACAGTAAGCACAGTATAGAGAAACATGCTCATACTTGAAATTCACCCATTTTTCAATCCCATCTTGACTCACCAACATACCTTGCATGAGGGGCTGTGAAGTATCAATTACAACAAGACACCTCACGAACTTACCGTATTTACTCCCACCAAAGACTACTTGCTTCTTCAAGACAGTACCAATTTTCTCACAGATCTCCTCTCCATTGCTCAAACCCACTCCAAAGAAGAAACCCCAAATCTGGACCCAAACCGGAGCAAGGTTGAAAGCTCCCTCCTCATTCTCTATGCCTGGTCGCTATTTCTTAATGATCATCAGGTGAGAGTCATGATACCAAGGGCAGCCCATGAGTACTCTATCGGCATCAAGTTCCAGATCGAACTGAATCTGGTACAAATTGGTACTCAGACCAATGATCGTATAATTCTTTTTGCATTTCCATGGCGGAGAGAGTTCCCATAAGCGCGCGCCATAGCCAACGTTTTCTCTCGAGATAATTTTGACGACCAGTGTGCGCTTTACATTCTTCTTTTGATTTAGCCGTCGCACTCGCCGGAAGTACGATTTTCATCTTTTTATTGCAGGTACTGAGCCATCTTTCAGATCTTTAACCGAATTTCAGGTAGGTACAGGTTTTGTAGGTGAAACAGTGATTTAATATTTATTCATAGTTTTAATTTACTCATTGAAAAGGTACTATTAACTTGTGGTTCACCCCAATCTCTGCATGTGAGTTTAACATGCATGAATGTTGAAATTAAGAAATAAAATATCTTATACTCCCTATTTATTACCTTAATTATCGGGATATCTTTATCATCTAAATTATTTATAATTGATTTTATTAACTTTTATAAGAGTTATACAAATTTTCAACGACAAACGTGACTGAAACTAAGGGAATATATGCATTGTTAAGCGACATACGTCAATATCATATATCTCATGCCCAAAAGATTTTACGTTATAGCCGTTATACCATGTGTAATATACCATATATATATATGTATCGGACCATGAAAATTTTGTCCCTGTGGACACGGGAATTAATTCGAAGAGCAAGTAGGGTATTAATAAAGTTTTTATATATTTCACCAACAAAACTATATCGATTTTTGGAGTTTAGTGGAAACACTGACCATCTCTTTCTATATGGGTCCGCCCCTGATATATACGTATACTAGTCGAAAATACTCACATGCAGAGATTGGGGTGAGGATGATTTTTTTATTCATTTTAAAATACTTAAAAGTAATTGACGATGCAGTAGATTAAAATTTTATTTTCGGGCAACCACGTTGTCTCAAAGCCAAATCTTCCAAAAGATCAAACACAATATTCAATATTCACAATATTCATTATAATATTTAGCAAAACACCTTTATTGCATTATATATAATACTATCAATGTCTTGTAAAAGAAAATATTTGTGTAACGCCCTCAAATCTCGGGTCTGGTGCGTTAAATGAGAGATAAACCATCCGGTCAACTACTTAGACCCGTCTAAGAACGGAGCCAGGATTTTTCACCTGTGTGGGCTGAACAATTTATAATATTACTTTACATGGTGTTCTTTTTTTCTTTTTTTTTTTAAGTTTCAAAATTTGGGGAGAAAAAAGACACTCAATGCTCTGAAGACATTTTTATAATGTTTACTTTGTATCAGCACCTTTTTTTTAAGTGCAAAATTTAAAAAAGTGTCACTCAATACTCACAAGAACAAATCACTCAGAAAACTAACTTAAATGAAATTTATTCTAGGGTTGATTATAGAAATTATGGTGAACATATATTTAATAGTTATAGTTATACCAAATGAAAAAAATGTGATTGACTCTTATTCACTCTCTCACACATAGTAATAATGAATGTATCACATTCATTCACTTACTGTTGTACCACAAGTTTTCTCAGATTGATTAGAGTAAAATTACTATGTGGGCTTAATTAGATAGAACATTAAAACAAAAATTCATATAAGTATTTATTTAAATAAAAAAATAAGGCTGGGTGGGCTTAGCACCCCGGCCCTCAATGTAGCTCATTGTTTGGCCTAAAATGGGTAAACAAGCCATAAAGCATCCGGTCAAATGCTTAGACCCGTCGTCCTTACTTGGCCTAAAAGAGATAATCTGAATTGACAAGATATTTATGTCTCACACTTAAAAGGAGGTCACGTGCTTTTCCACATCCAATGTGGAATATCACAATTTGACTATAACAATAGTAACATTATAATTGATACAATATATTTGTATGTCATGAATTATGACGAAGAATTCTCTAATTCATATGAGTTTCGTCATAATAAATATATGAAAATGTGTTCCATCAATTAACGTGGTTCATTTATTCGTAATACTATTCGTCTTTTTAGATGTTTCGATACAAATTAATAAAATAAGTATATGTCGTAAAATTTAAAGCCAAAAACGTCTAGAATACCCTTTTATTATCATTATTAAAGTAATCGTTGAAAATAATAAAAAAAATTGTTGAATGTATAATTAATTAGTCGTGTATGTAATGGTTTTTGAGAGGGCCTCTTTAGTGGGAAGTTTTTGTGTGCTATCTCCATATGCACCGAATTGACGGATAAACAAATCTGAACAACACAGTTTGAATTCAGTTTAAAAATAAAAGAATTACATTTACATGGCATGGAGCCGCAATCCGCCATACGCGAGAAATGCAGACCAATAACTTCCCCTCTTTAGTGGGCTTAGTTTAACAGTATTGGAAAACTTGCAACAAATTGATTACATGGACAATTCATAATCAATTTTCAGATGTTTAGTTCCTGCATGAAATACATATTAAGTAACGATGATGTTACAGTCACGCAGACACTCTTGATTATCATGGGTCTAAATAATGATCAATGGTAATTGTGTTGCGTCACTACTATGTCTGAGTGATTGCGATAGTAACATCACCCTATTATCTCTGTATATACCACAACCCACATTGGTTATTACAATTGATTATGAAGTAGGACTATGATGATCAATGATATAAAATCAAGTTGTGTCTCTTGTTGTGGTTGAATAACGGTGTAGTTAGCATTACCCTTCCCGAAACAAGTATCACAACCGAATAACCCCACAAGTCGTGCCAAAGCTCTGTACTTAGCCTCAACTGAGCTACGAGCAGCTATTGTTTATTTGTTTCTTGACAATGAAGGGACAAATTAATTTTTAAATTTTACACCAAGTTGTTTTGCCATTACCAAATATTTGTTCCGGCAATTTTACACTACGTGCAAATGAAAGGCAATGGCAAAGACTTGAATGGTGTTTATTGACGGGTTTGTATAAATTCGTGTTTGTTTACTTGTTAAGCTAAATGAACCAAATCCAATTCAAACATGTTATTTTATTCGTTTATCAGAAAAATGTTTGTTTAGGTTCTCATGAATACTGTTGAAAACATATAGACGAGAAACTTACACTTGAAGAAAGATTATCACAGACAATATAATAGTAAATAAGGCGGAAATTGATAACACACAGAAACAAAGAAAACACAGTGATTTTACGTGGTTTCCGGCGTTGTGCCGACTATTCCACAAGAGATACTTTATTATGCACAGAAAGTTACAAAGTTTCTCACACACAGCATTGATTACAACAGATGGTATTTATAGATACACATCTCTAAACCCTAACTGCCAAAGGATCTCTGTCGGAATGTCATAAATGCCCCAGATGTGGACCCCAGCTTCAGCTTGATTCCACCAGACGAAACTCAGTCTCAAACTGCCTTTCTTAGACTTGTAACCAACTCAGATGTAGAACTCAGTTGTATCCAGCAACCTCAGTTAACAGAAAAAATGAGAACTGACTTCAAAAGAAACTCAGCTCACTTCACAAATGACATTCACAAAACTGAACAAACTTGCTCAACTGACCATCATACTCAGTTGGCATCCATATTAGTTCCACAAATTTATCAGTTTAGAGATCAAGTCACAAAACTGACAAATCTCCACCTTGACTTGAACTTTCATTCACAGTCAACCAGATTGCATAATCAGGCGTACTTGTACCAGATGAATACGTCAACGCCAGGATGTACTTGTACCAGACTTCTCCTCAGAGTCCACTCAGAACCGACCTGACCTCAGCTGAGTTTCCAGAAAACCGATTAGAAGTTTTGAATGTTTAGCAAGACCAGGCATAACTGAAACTTTCTATGTTTAACTGGTTTAGTAAGCATATCAGTAGGATTCTCCTTTGGGCTGATCTTCTTCACTACAACCATTTTTTCATTCCTCAGAAAATGATATCTCACATCAATATGCTTGGTTCATTCATGATGAACCTGATCCTTAGCTAGAAAGATTGCATTCAAACTGTCACAATAAATCTCATCTTGATCCTGATGTAGCCCCAAATCACTGACTAGACCCTTCAACCAGATTGCTTCCTTGGCTACTTCAGTAAGAGCCATATACTCAGCTTCAGTAGTTGATAAAGCTACTTGTTGGACTTATTTTAAGTTTTAGTGATGAGCGCCAGACTAGCTGTTATAGAGCAAAGACAAAAAGATGTCTACATCAAATGTATAGGCTTATTAGAGTTTGATCTTGTATAGGTTTGATCAATCAAGCATCTTTGTAAAAGGTCACCGACTTTCATCAAGACTTTGCCTATATCGATAGGTACCTAGGTCGATGAGACTAGTTTAGAAACCTCTTTGAAGACGAAGGCCGAGGCTCAAACTCGCTTATTGAAGGCTAAGGGATCAAACTTAGTATTTAAAGTCAAGGATATGGAATCAGA
This sequence comes from Gentiana macrophylla, assembly GCA_026214975.1. NCBI lineage: Eukaryota > Viridiplantae > Streptophyta > Magnoliopsida > Gentianales > Gentianaceae > Gentiana > Gentiana macrophylla. The sequence continues at coordinate 2,534,438 of CM047813.1, read as the reverse complement.
ATTTAGGGAAGTCTGTGATGACCTAAACTGATTACATATACCTTGTGTACAAGGTCTAAGTTCCACAAGTTAAGTGGTGATTGGAACTTAGTTATATTCAAAATGGTGTAATCTAACTTCACAATAAAAAGTTAGATATAAGAAAAGTCAGCTGAAGTGTTTTTATAAACACAGCAACCTTGGAACAGCTGGTTGATATGCAATTCAGCAGACTTACAATCACAGGAACTTGCTGGCATATATTTCGGATTATCCAAAGGCTACATTGGAAAAATACAAAGAAAGGGACAGCTAACAACCTCTGATTTTATCAAACAAATCAATGGTTAAGATTAAATTGACGTTGGAAAGAAACAGAGCTTTATCCAATGGATACAAGTCAAAGGTAGATGCAGATCGAAATCACAAAAAGCATTCGACGATGTCGATGACTATGACCAGATGTGAAAGCAAGTCAAATGGGACAAAATATGAAACGGCTATGTTTGAATTTCAAACATAAGTCACAAGGATTCCTACCTATAAATAGAGGACTCCTAATTCATATACAAGTGATGATTTTTGAGTGAAAAACAACATATAATCTTGAGCTTCAGATTCTCATCAAGAAAACACCGTGTTGAACCTACTGAGCATAAAGCTACTGATCCAGTAAAACTCTTCAAGTGTAATCTGCTTTCAAGCTACATCAAGTTACACACTTGAAGACCTCAAGCTGCTGATCATTTCATCTTGATCAAGCTGCTGAAAGCTGAATCACTTACTTGATTCAAACTTTCTTTTACAAGAAATCTGCTAAAGACATTGAAGCATCTTTGGGTGTCAAGGACTGTTGTTTGTGGTGGAGCTGGTGAAGAGGCAATCCTACCCTTCAGGACCAGTGGAAGACTTTGGAGCGACAATCCTACTGCTTCCAAGTGTTCATTTGTGAAGCCATAGTTATTGGTGAAGGACAAGCAACTTAGGATTTTTGTAACTGCTACCTCAAGAATCTCTAGTGAATTACCTCCAACATCATAGGAGAAGAGTGGGCTGACATGATTACACCACCTGGAACCACTATAAAAATTGTCTACTTACTTTCTGTATTTATATTCTGCATTTAGTGTATTTAACACATCAACCTACTGAACTAGCAACTAAATCACACACATACACTACTGATTATCCAATACTTGGTATCATATTTCAACAACAAGTAATAAGGCTTAATTTATATATATTATGCTGCAACAAATTCAGTAAAGTCAATAGTCAAGAGACTTCTGAGACGATCGGCCAGACTATCGAGCATCAAGAAGTCAGTAGTTCTTGAGTTTGTTAACTCCAAAAGTTTTAAGTGTTAAGTTTATTCACCCCCCTCTAACCTTAACCAAAGCCTTTGCAAGGGACCAACACTAATGTTGCTTGCAAAGTTGCTTTCCAGCTGACAACTAAATTCTCCAATGTGAAAACATACCAAGTCACTGATTTTCTACTATCCACATCACCTGCATAATCAGCATCACAGTATCCCATGACCAAACTCTGAGTATCACCTCTATAAATGAGACCAACATCAGCTGTACCTTTGAGGTACCTGGACATTCTTTTCACAGCTTTCCAGTGACACTTTCCAAGTTGAGCCATAAACCTACTGACAACACTGACTGCCTGGGCCAGATCAGGCCTAGTGCACACCATGGCATACATCAGACTACCAACTGCACTAGCATAGGGAACTCTTGACATATATTCCTTCTCATCAGCTGAATGTGAAACATAAACCGACAAATGAACATTTGATGCTAAGGGAGTATCTATTAGCTTTGTAGCTGACATACCAAACTTGCTCAAAATCTTCTGTATTTAGCCCCGTTGAGATAAAAACTGTTTCTTCTGACTTTTATCTCTCCAGATCTTCATCCCCAAGATTTTCTTGGCTGCACCCAAATCTTTCTTTCCAAATTCAGCACTAAGAAGGTCTTTTAGATTCTGAATATCAGACTTCTTTCTTGCAGCTATCAGCATCCACATGCAAAACAAGATGGATGTATGATCCATCTCTCAGCTGACTGTTTTAAACACAACAATCATAAGGACTTCTGCTATAACCCAGTTGGATCATGTAACTGTCAAACCTTTTACACCACTGTCTAGGAGCTTGCTTCAATCCATACAAGGACTTCTTCAGCTTACATACAAGTGCTTCTTTACCAGGAACTTGAAATCCCTCGGGCTGAGTCATGTATATCTCTTTGTCTACCTCACCATGTAGAAAATCTATCTTCACATCTAACTGCTTAAGTTCAAGGTCTTGTTGTGCTACCATTGCAAGTGGCACTCTGATTGAAGTATGTCTGACTATTGGTGAGAATATCTCATAAATATTTGCGTTTTCTGTGAGTGGAAAAAAAAAGGTTTTCCGGTAAGGATTGGGAATTCCGGGGAAAGCTTTGCAGAGGATTTGGAGATTGCGGTAGTAAGCTCTGCGTTTCAGGCAAGGATTTGTGGTACTGTGGGGAAGACTTGAGGATTTGGAGATTTTGGTAGTAACGTTCAAAGCTTCATACCTTCAACAATGGAGATTTAGCTCGATCTACTCAAGCTAGAGATGATGGAAGAAGGGAGGAAACCAAAAACAACTCTCCAAAGCTCAAGAAAACTTTATTGCATAATAATATATATTGTATTTGATAAGATATCAAATTCTTATTAAAACTTATGAATCATATGAAGAACTCTGTTAATGCGGCCTTATATAGATACAATGACCGATTTAAGACTCTCTAAAACCCTAACCGACTTAGATAATGCGGCAGAATCAATTTCGTGTTCCACAAGACGCCGGTTTACCGGGCCTAACCCTCGGGTTACCGGGCCTTCTATTCTTCTTTTTCTTCAGCAGGCTTCTTCTTGGACTTCTATCACTCAGCCCAATGCACTTCTTTTGGTCCAGATCCGTTATCCAATGCTCCAGTTTTGGTACATCCTATAAAACACGCAAAACGAGACAAAACAGTACCAAAACATCGGAAAAATAGCATAGATGCACAATTACGATCCTGGAAACACTCACATAGCATTTAACACATAGGTGGATTAGTGGGTTGAAAGTCCATGACCTCGGCTCGGTCAATGGCGGCCCAGATAGGTGTTACACCATGACCTCCCCTCGAGCTTTTTGACGAGATCGATATATTTCTGTAAGATCTCGCAATGGATTCCGAATGACCCTATTACTTGGTTGACCACCAACTGGGAATCATTGAATACCTCCACGTTTTCCACTTTCATGGCTCGGGCGAGCTCAAGTCCTGCTATAACCGCTTCATATTCCGCTTGATTATTTGATGCGGTGAAATCAAATCTCAAAGCCTTTTCAATTTCTTCCGAGGTGCCTGGTTCCAATAGAATGATCCCGGCACCACAACCTTTATGGCTGGCGGCGCCATCGACGTAAAGCTACCAACAATGACTTGGCCTCTGGGGCTCGTCCGCTGTGGTCGCTAATGCGTCGTCGCTATGCTCTTAGTTGGATTGCTCCCCTGATTCTTCGTTGAAGCTTGTTTCTGCGATGAAGTCGGGCAATGCCTGGGCTTTGATAGCTTTTCGAGGTTCATATCGGATGTCAAATTCGGTCAGTTCGATGGCCCATCGTAGCAACCGACCAGATAAATCCGGCTTGTGCAGGACTTGGCGCAGTGGGGCATCAGATAATCCTCTCTTTCCTTTTCTGTTGTTTGCGATCCTATTTTTATTTTTTGCTCGGGGTATTTCTCATTAACAACAGCCTCGACCAGGTCATCATCTGCTGTGAAATCTAGATGATCCCGGACCTGCATGTTTTTACCTCTACAGCTTTATCCGGGACCTCTCTTATCATGGCGATCTGCTCTGCGGTCATATTAAACCCTTCGACTCTGGGTCGCTTGGAATCGACTCTTTTCTTTGTCATAAACTTGAGAAAAAATCCTGGTCGGCTCATGGCGACCCCAATTTCATCTCCCACATGAAATTTGACTCGTTGATGTGGGACATACACCACCATTTGAAATTTTTTTCATGGCCGGGATTCCCAATATCATGTTATCGTAAGAGGGAAGGTCGATGCCCAGAAAAGTAATTACCTCGGTTCTGCAGGGCTTAAAATCGCCTAGAGTGATGCTAAGGTTGATTGTGCCTTTGACCCTAACTGTATCATTGGTGAAACCCTCCAGCACCCCAGGTAGGGCTTCAGCTTGGCCTCCCCAAACCCAATTTGCTTGAGGCAGTCAAAATAAATGACGTCGCGACCAGCTCCGGTGTCGACAATCACTCTGTTGACGCCATGCTGATCGTTTACTCTGACCTTGAGAATGATGGGTATCTCCATAGGACCTTCTACAGTTATGAGTTCACTTTTTGTGAACATGATTCATTTCTCTGTTTCTCCCAACACTGTCTGTTTTTCAAAACCTCGCGTGTTGATCAAGTATATTTGTGACTTCAGCTGACTGTTGCTGGGGAGATTCCCATGGATGACTTGGACCTCCTTTTGGTAGACGCGAGGTTGTCTCCCTTTATTGGCACTGGTACTTCCGTCGCGCTTATACTTAGCCGCGGGTCCCTCTCTGATCAGCCTCTCGATTTCCCTCCTCAAAGTGAAGCATTCATGAGTAATATGCCCATTATCTTTTTGGTAGTCGCAGTACTTTGACTTGTCACGATTTTCGGGGTCGCCCTTCATTGGCCTAGGTCTCTTAAAGTGCTCGCGAATCTCAAAGAGTATTTGGGATTCCTTAGTGTTGAGCGGCACAAAATCACTTTCATTAAATTTGTACGGTTTTTTGGCGTCGCGATCATGGTTTGCGTCCCTACCCTTCTTTTTCTTGCGATCGACCCTGCGATCCTCTTTCTGCGAATGCTGTTCTGGTTTAGACTTTGATTTTCCAGAAGCCGGTGCTTCGCTCACCCCTATCATCCTAGACCTCTCCAACATTTCCTTAAGGCTTGATCTGGGGGGTCATAAAGTTAAATTCTGTCTTCATCGGACCCTTGGCTATTCCGGTGAGGAAGCAAGTTATGATGGCGTCGTCGGGGATGTTTCTCGTTTGGTCATAGACCCTGATGAACCGCTCATAATAATCCTTCCCAGACTCATGCACCCTCATGCTAACCTCGTACAGATCCTCAATGTTCTTTTTTGGCCGGCTCGCCGATTCAAATTCTTTGACGAACTTCGCGCCACAAGTCCTCACGACTTTCAAATCGAAACTGCGGAAGCTCTGACCCAAGACCCAAGCGACCCTGTCCGGCATGCTACCAACTAATGCGATGCACCAGGCGGACCTATTCTGATTCACTAGTGTGATGCGACCTTGAAAAGCAGTGAGCCAGTCGTTGGGGCAAGTGTTCCCAATGTAATAATTATAACTGGGGTAACTGACCTTTTCTTTGCTAGTGGGCAATGTTTCGGTGATTCTTTTAGCAAACACATTGATCCCGGAGATCGGGGTGGCCTTTTCAGCGGGCCTCGACCTCTTTAGCTCTGCAATCTCTTTCTTCATTACCTCCATTTGTTCGGCCATAAGGGGGTCGAACCTGGGTCTGGACGGGGGTTGAGCATCAGCTTGCTCAGTCCGGTGCTCTGAGCACGCATGACTTTGCGACTCTTCCTGACGAGCTCGTTTTTCCCTTATGATTAATCGGGCGTCGTTTGCATTCTCATGCCTGTGAGGTATTTCTCTTTCTGGAAGGCTAAGACGACTTAAGAGAGCCCTGTCCTTCTCACCTAATCTTTTTAAAGCTGACCCTCTTTCTGATTATTGCAACCAGGTCAAGCCGAAGTTTGAGCGACCTCTTGGTCATGCCTGCGACCCTTACGGCCCGAAGATTGAACACTCTCTTCGACCTCTATCCTTTGGAACTGACTTTGGCGGCCTTTGTCTAGGGCCGTGGGGTTGAACTTGCTCCTGGTTGGATTCAGAGCTCGGACCGGCAGTGGTGCTTGGCCTAAAGCCACCAGCCGAGTGTTGGTTAAATACATTGTCTGGGAATATTTTGCGTACTCCCTCATCTCTGCGACCTCAGGATCCTCTTGGAACCCAGTTACCCTTTCCGGTGCAACCCCTTGACTGTGTTGCGGCCTAGGCGTCCCGACTGCGGCCTTTTCTTTTCGAGCCCCTTCCAAATCTTCGATAGCTTCCTTTGACTTAGTCTTCTGATTCAAGATATTCCGGGTGTCACCGGCGGCTAAGCCCTCTCTCTGCGACCCATCCCAATCTGTAGTGGGATTGTCGAATGTCTCTCCTACACCCTCTGCACGGGCCTGTTACTGTGCATTCCCTTTGCCGGGGTTGGTGGTATCAGTGGTGGTCCATTACTTCCTGCCATTTCTGGGCTAACGAGCTAATTTGGCTTGGAGATAAGGCTTGTTGATTGGGTCGCTACCGACTTTCTGACAGCCTGCTCCCTTCTGACACACTCAACGACTTGGTACTTACTTTGACTTTAAGGGTAGTTGGTTAGAGATATTTTGGTGGGTTTTTTGAGGGAGCTGGAGGGAAATCTTTTGGATAGTGATAGTTATGGCGATGCGGCGACCGGAAATACGAATTTTTGAGGAGTAAAAGGTGATGATTCAAACGAAATAACCCCGAAAATTTGTACGGCCCTTTCCCGGTAGTATTATTTATGATAGTGAGGGCGTTTTGGGGTTTTTCTGGTAAAGGGGCGAGATAAACACGAGCACAATGCTCCTTGTAACTGTGATTGCTTAACTAAAAACACAAACTTGACCGAAGAACACCACGAGAGAGGTCATTTCTCAAACGCTAACTTGTGAGTTTCGTACAAGCTGTGCTAAAGTTACCTTCTTTTTGGCGAGACGAGCGCTGATGTGTGAGAGAACTCATCTGGCCTCCTTGGATCGATGAGGGTGATGATCCTACACTATGCTGTATGCTGGTAACTCGAAAGATCTCCACACCGGAGAGACTGATAGTTTACTCGGAAAAAAAAATTCCCGGTAACAGAGCCAACTGATAAGGCGATTTGTTATCAGGGTGGCTATGCGGTGTATATTGAGTGGATATCTGTCTTATTTGTTGTGTTTGATTGTGTATAGGGCCGGTGGTGTCCGGCGGTGCTGCGGTGGAAAGTATGAAGTGTTTGAGAGAAGGTTTTTGCAGAGTATGGTTCTTTTTTTTTCTATTAGAATCCCCTTTTTGTGGTTACACAAGCCCTCCTTTTATAAAAGGAGGGAAGCTTAGGGGTTAAGTAAGACAGATATTTACATGATATCTTAGTAGCGAAGTAAACTAAATATCTAGACGACAAGTGGGTCACATATCTTGGCGGCGTCCTACGTGGTCACGTAGGTCACCCTGTACAAGGTCGCCTGCTTCATTGTCCTCCCATACTTCCCCTATGATGCTTCCCTTTAAGTCTTGTGCGGGTCGGGCCCCTGAGCTTCTAGTGACCTTGTAGGTTTGAAGGCTCTTTGCGGGGATCCGACTGTGGCGACCTCGACTTGACTAGCCTCGCGAGTGCTATGGCCGCGAACCTTATCCGACGTGGTTGGCCGGATAGGCTATTTCCGTGACTCATATGTGGCGATACTATTTATACACATCAGATTAGTTTGTCCAAGCGTTAATACGACTGTTCTCACCAAACCTCTGGCGACTTTTTGAGAGGTGTGCCATACAGTTTGAGTATAAGTAGTGGCGATTGCCCTTCTTGTCAGAATTAAGATAAATTGGTTGCTTGGCGATTGTCGGCAACTATAACTAATTAATTACAAGTTCAACGAGTAATTTATGCATCAATGATCAATTGTATTGATTAAGGGAGAAGATAATTGCTTTAGCTGGAATCCTTTTAGATTGATTTTTCCTCTATCATTTGCTTCGTTCTGCTTCTAAATTTTCCGCTAGTATTTTATTCTGCATACTTTGTGATTTTATACATAATTTAAAGGCCATCATACAAAACTTGTTTTTATTACGGTTCTGAAAAGAAATAATCAACTGTTCCTCGTGGGATCGACTCCGACTTACCATGTACTAGTTATAGAGTGAGAAGGGATATAATTTTGGTGGTTTAACGACACACCACTATTTGAAATGCAATTACAATGCAATATATGCTCAATACAAAAATGAAGTGATTACAATGCAATTATGATGATAATATGACTATTGGAATCTCAGAAACACTTAGATGATGGACAGAGGATTGACGTAGTGAAGTGTGTGAGAATTCCTAAATCAAATTATTTTAATACAGCCTCATTTAAAGTGATAACGTAAGGGGGAATTGTAACACAAATAAATCTGAATTTAAACCAAACCCTTAGCAGTTGATAGAGCTGCATGACGACTATAACTTGATCGAATATAATTCTGCAAAAGGTCAAAGATCAAGTGTAAAATCGAGGTAATAAAATAAATAAATCAATCACTCTATCAATATTAGAAACTTGATCGCTAGGCGACCTTTGCTTTGATACCAATTGTTGGATCGATAATGGCGCAGACACACTCTAGAGGGGGGAGGGGGTTGAATAGAGTGTGTGTGGTAATTTTTCCTTTTTAATTTTTTTACAACACTTTAATAAAACACAAAATATTGCCATATAATGTAAATGTTTAGTTTCATGGCCATTAGTGATAAATAATATAATAACACATAAATTGATACTATTTTGAGAATTAATCATCAAATATATATATAGCAACCGGGGCATTTTACACAACAGGCTGAGAGAAGAGGAGGAAGGGGGAAGAAGAAGAAGGGCGATTTGCAGCCGCAATTTTATTTTATTTTTCTCTAAAAATGGGGTGGTTGATTTGCAACATGGAAGGAGGAGGAAGAAGGGGCGGCGGCTAGAAGAGGGTGAAGATAAATGAGGGTTTTTGGTTTGGAGAAGAAAATAGAAATTTATTTTTGTATTAAAAAGGGTAAGTTTTAATATTTTAAAAAGTTTAGGGACTACAGTGTAGTAATGTTGTTTTTGTTTTTTATATATGGTGCAGGAAGTAGAAATGTGGTGTGCAAAAGTAAAAAAAATAATCAAATAACGAGTGCTGGAAGTAGAAATGAGGGTGCCAATAGAACCCTATATATTTAATACCAAGATCCAAGACTTGTGAATATATAATAGGGAAAGTTTTTGTGTGATATATCCACATGCACATTATTGACCGGTAAAAAAATCTGGACCACATAGTTTGAATTTTGTTTAAAAATAAAAGGTGACATTTCTTGATATGGTGCCAAGACTCGCATATCATGCGGGTGCACTAATAACTTCCCATATAATAAACCTTCTCAGAATCAGGTTTAGATTATAGGTTTAATGTGATACCCCGTATCTCAATACAGGGTGTAAAAGTTTTTTTTATTCATTTGTGTGGGTCACGATAATTTTAATGAGTTAAGTTTTATTAAATAAATACAGTCAAGGTAATTGTGAAATGGTATTTACGGTATTTAAAGATGTACTCCCTCCGTTTTTTTTATTCCACAGAGAGAAGAATCACACAGATTAAAAAAGTAATTAATATGTCTAAAATATAGTATTGAAAATACATTTTCTTATTGGAGTTGTAAATACTCTGTTGGTAAAGAAATTTTTAGTATTAGAAATATATTTTTTAATATTGAAAATGTACATATTTTATGAAAATAATAATAAATTGTGCATTGAAAATTTAAAATGACAGATAAATAAATAAAAAGTAAGTTTTAAAATGTGTCCTATAAAAAACCGAAGGGATTAACATTAAGTAAGGGCAAAACAAGAATTTTACCACCCACTATAAATACTTCTTTTAACCCAAACCCTATTCATTTCCTTATTCCCACCCAATTGCTGCAAATAAGAGAAAGAAAAAGAGAAAGAAAAGAGGAGAAGAAAAGAGAGGGAGTTTTCACCTTTTCGATGAATCCAACCGTCGAAATTACGAACCAATCACACCATAATTCTTCTCTTGTTAAGAGCTTCGTTTTGATACAAGTTTTACTACGATCGGGTAAGAGTTTTGAAAACCTATTTTCTAGATCTAGATGTGTTTTTGAGTTCTTTTTAACTTTTTAATGTTTTAAAGGTTGTAATAATCGTAGAACATTGTTTTGTTTGCGAGTTTTCAAGTTGATGGTTGAATCTTCAAACTTTCTTCAAGTGTTCTTGGCTTTTTGGAGCTTCTTGTTGAGTTTCATCTTTTGGTCAAAAGATTAAGTTAGATGAGTGTTCAATCGAATCTAGATATAATATTTATGTGCTTAGATCCACCATTAATTTCATACCATTTTGAAGCGATTTTGAAGTAGTTTTCGTGTTTGGAAATAGTGAAGAATACCATGATTTCGAATCAAAACCCAATCACACTAATCACCTAAATTAATCTCTCTTTTCGGCTCATACAATACCCATATTGACCTTTCTTCTTCGTCCAAATGGGAGTTTGCAGCCGTCCTTTTTATTCCACTAATAATTACAGTCTAAGCCAAGCCTTTCTATTATAGTATATTTTTTTTTATTCATAAAAAAAGGGTCCCAGCAAGTTCTTTCCAACTATATATATATATATATTAAGCCATCTAATATGTGAAAATATAAGATCAGGGTGATCAGGGTTACTTTCATTTCATATTTCATATTAGGTGAAGTCAGATCTGACATTTTTTTAGGTTTCGTGTCGAAATTTGGACGACTGTGTCAAAATATATATTATCCCGTCCAAATGTGATATAATCCCATCAAAATAGAAATACAGGCCAAAAAAACGGACCCATCTAAATTATGACGGATTCCGTCAAAATTTAGACGAATCCATCCAAATTGTGTTGTTTCCGTCAGATTTGGACGGGATGGGACACTCCTTTTATGACACCATAAAGTCCACTTGCATTAAAATGTCAGCTATGTTGTTTCCGTCAGAATTTGGACCGAAACTATCAAAATTTTGACGGAATCCGTTCTAATTTAGACGGTCCGTCATTTTTGGCCTGCATTTCCATTTTGACGAGATTATATCATATTTTGACAGGATAGTATATATTTTGACGCAGTCGTCCAAATTTCGACGTAGAACCTAAAAAAAATGTCAGGTCTAACTTCACCCGAAATGAAATGTGAGGTGAGTGACCTGATCTTATATATGCTCATCTAATATTATTAAGTTGCCAAAAAGGGATCTAATATTCTAAGTTGCAAAACGGCTTTTTAGTACAAATGTGTACCCCGAATGTCGGGAAATACTTGTGTGGAGAGTTTTTCTTGAAGTGAAGTGACAGGTAAAACGATCATAACCATACAGTTTAAATACAGAATGAAACTGTGTAGTTCATAGTGTTCCACACGGTGTCTCCACACGCGTGTGGAGACACCTGTGGAGACACCACACAAATATTTCTCCCCGAATGTCGGCCCTAGCTTTTCTTCATTTTTTTAAAACAAATGGCCAGAGGATCCCAATATACTAATAGACTAGCATATATAATAACAGAGCATTGTTAATGGCACCACACCCAATATACTCGGGCATCACATCTATGCAAAATTCGACATTGCATGGGTCGAAATAACACATTTCGAGTTTACGGGGTTGAGATAACACATTTCAACTCCTGTAAAGTCGAATTTTGCACATATGTGGGGTCTAAATATATTAGATATGGTGCCATTAACGATGCCCATAATAATATTGCTGACATGAGGTGAACTCACACCCCATCTTTCAGAGTATGCGGAGTCAATTAAACCCAATGACAAGACCAGGAGTTTCCTCGAACTATGAACTAATAACCCCCTTTTCTGATCTAATTTCCTCCACGTTACATAATCTGTGGAAAGCATGCATTGTATGTTCAGGATGTCCTATGAGATCTTGGAAAGAGTGGTAATGGTTTTGTTGCAGTCGATCCCTCATGGCTATGATACACTAAAGATATATTAAAAAAAGTAGTAATGGAATACTGAAGCTTAAAACTGACTTTTAAACCTTCGACACGTTGTTAGGGTCCTCTATCGACACTGTGTTAGGGTCATCCATCTTTTATGTATAAAGATGGTGGTGATATTATGTATGCTATATGGAAAGAGCTGAGTCAGTTGACCCATAAAGTCTCTTATTTTGACTTCAATAGTTTATGTTGGCTTTTGTTTTTTATTTTTTTTATTCTGGATTCCTTGTAAAAGATCCACCGAAATGGTTAGAAAAATCCCCACGGAAACGGAAAGCAGCAACTCACTAATAAAGCAATTCCACGGAATCGGAGGACAATGCAAAAAGTTTTTTGTAAATAACCAAAAGAGAAAGAGTGGAGGGAATGGCATGGCTGGAACGAATGGCTAGGACTGAAAAGTCTTCTAAAGCGCACGCGCAAAAATATTGATGAGTCGAGTCGATTGTAAGTAAGTCAATCTACACGGGGGAAAATATCATGACCACTAAAGAGGGCGAAAAAATAACAGGCCCGAGAGACCCAATTGATAAGGTGCGTTTTTGTTGCCTATTTGTATCTTAGTTTTATATTATTAGTTGTAGAAATTTTTAGGTCGTTAGGATTTGGGCGTTACAAAAATCAGTATGATTTATATACTACTTTTCTATGTTTTTTTATAGTTTTTTTATCAGTTGTGTTTTGTTTTTATGCGCTGCGGTTTTGTTCAGTATAATGTCTCAAATACTCGTAGCTTATTGATCCGATTGGGGCTCATTTTGTACGGTTTTTGGGTAGATTTTGGCTAGATGAGTTGCACTGATTTTTTCTGATTGGTTTGAACAGTCGCTTTACCGATTTGTTTGAACAAATAATGAAGAAAATATAGACGAAGTTATGGATGACGGTCACTTTATCGTTGTTGATGAAATGGATCGAAGACGAAGAACTCTCCGTAGACAGGTATTGCTCAACCTGGGGGATTGAGTATGCTTTTTGCTTTTGTTTGTTTGGCAAGAAAGTGAGTGTGTTTGTTTGTTTTCTTTTCCTTCCCATTTGTAGATATTCATGTAACAGTCGAAAATATGATTCGAAATTTCAATGCTTATGTTGGAGAGAAGTATGCACCATTAGAGGGGTTATTAGTTCTCCAACTTGATTGGTTTTTGTTTTTTTTATTTATAATTTTCTAAAACTGTCCATTCTCCATGTCATGTAATTATTGTCTCACCCCTGCCCTGAAAACAAAATGGACCAAATGGCTTATCTGTTTCAACTGCAATTTGTCTAGACATCTTGCCGGAAAGGCAATATGCGATTGATATATAGATTTTTATATGAGACTGAAGGTTATGGTTTACATGACAATTTATCAACAATTGTTCCATCAAAAACATATTAAAAAAGACATGTTACTCATCATCTAAGACTCACAAGGTGTTCAGTACCATATGTTGATGATGGGACAATCGTTTCTAAATTGTCATATGAACCATAGCCATAGGACAATCGTTTCTAAATTCTCATATGAACCATACCCTTAAGTCCCATAAAAAAAATCTACATATCAATGGCAGATTGCATTTCCGGAAACCTATCTGACATATTGCAAGTCAAACAGATGGAGGGTGAGACAATAATTATATGATAAGGAGCATGAGACGGTCTTACTAAATTATAAAAGTAAAAACAAAAACCAATTAAGTTGGAGAATTACTATCCTCTATCGGTGCATAGACATTGAAATTTCGAATCATATTTTCGACTGTCATAACAGGAATATCTACGACCTGGAAGGCATACTCAAACAAACACACTCACTCCCGTGCCAAAACAAAAGCAAAAAAGCATACTCAACCCGCACGATTCAGCAATAATTTGTCTTCGATCCATTGCATCAACAAAGATGACAGATCGTCACCCCTAATTTCCTCTCTATTTTCTTCCTTATATGTTCGAACAAATCAGTTATCACTAAAGCATCTCTTCAAACCAATCAAAAAAATCAGTGCTACCTTATTTACTATATAAGCCAAAATATACCCAAAACCGTCCAGAATGAGCCTTACCGGATCAAGAATCTACGAGTACTTGAGACATTATACTTGACGAAACCGAAACCCATAGAAGCAAAACACAGCTAAGATAAAAAAAAAGCAGAGAAGTGGGTATTTTATAAATCATACTGATTTCTGTGACATCCAAATTTTCTCCATATCACATCCTAACGACCTAAAAATTTCTGCAACTAATAAATATAGGACTATAATACAAATACAATTAAGTAGGCAATAAAAATGCACCTTATCAATTGGGTCTCTCGAACCTTGCTCTTTTTTCGGTCTCTTTACTGGCGATGATATTCTTCCCTCTGTTTCTTGCAACCGACCCATCCCATCAAGATTGCGTGCGTGTGCGCTTTAGAAGACGTTTTGGACCTAGCCATTCGTTTCAGTCATGCCATTCGCTCCATTCTTCCTCTTTTGGTTCTTCGTAAGAAACTTTTCGTATTGCCCACCTATTCCGTGGGATTGCTTCATTTAGTGAGGTTGCTGCTTTCCGTTTCCATGGGGATTCTTCTAACCATTTCGGTGGATCTTTTACCTTCAAAGAATAAAAAATGAGATAATAATCTGGTTTCAGGAAGATTGATAACCAAGAAGAGGCAAGAGATGAATATCCTGGTTGTGTATAATAGTGTATGAAGGCGGAGGAGATAATAATCAAAATATGGAAGGGATTGGTAACCAAGGAGAGGCAAGAGATAAAAGTCCCTTAGCAATGGTTGTGTATGGTTGTGTATGAAGGTGGGGAAGGAGATAATAATCAAGATATAGGACACTCACTCCCGGATGACCATTTGGTGGGATTTGAGGCTCTAGATGTGTTGGAAAAATTAACATGCGCTCTCCTCAATCAATCTAGTGATGAAGATTGAATAGTTTTGATACTGTGTGATAAGGGATTGTGCGGCGGCATATAGAACTGGACCTAGTAATGTTTTTTCCCTCTGGTTATAAGTTACTTAGAATATACTTAAAGAAGTAATCTAACACAATCAGATATTGGTTATGACTTTCTTCTATTCTTAGGCAATTTGGCTCTAGGAGGTTTACATGTGAGATTGTTCATATTTTTAGTCCTCCCCCTCCTCTGCCTTACCTTCAACATATTTTTTTGTTCACCCTATTGTTTAGATGCCTCAATAATAATAACACATGAAGCACACATCTTCACTTCTAAAACTGATTCATAGTCTCTCGGTAAATGTTTGCTTGTTTGTGTTTTTTTTTTCTTCACGGAAACGAAAGATACACATCGGTCAAGAAATATCCAAAGCATTTATGAATGGGAGGAGCTTCATGTCTGATTGAGGATCTCATCAAGTTTGTGAAATGGCCTGAGAGCATACGAAAGAAGAGGTCATCATCCGGCCTCAGTCAAGGTGAGTTCACCTCTCATTCACTTATGTTTCCTTATAGTGTGTGGGGTGGGGGTTGGAGGTTGGTTCCTTTGAAGTTATTAGTAAATGCAATGCTTATAGCTTTTTCATTGGTATATCATAAGATAATTTTTTTTATAATTTTCTTTTTTATGGCTTCCGCCACTGCTCAGTGGATTATTTGTAGGTTCTGTCTGTCCTGGAAAGCGTCAAAAAGGGGCAAGACAAAAATTCCAACATTTTCTACTCACTCCTTACCCGAAGTTGTTGAAGAAAATCCTTCAAGACTGCCGGTGAAATCTTTAGCACGATTTAGGTGCGTATGCAAGTCATGGCACCATCTTAGTTATAGTAAAAGATTCATCTCTTTACATCTCAAGAACTATAGAACATCACAGTTCCTTGTGGGTACTTGTCGGGCATTGTCAGAGAATTGTTCAATGTATTTCCTCCCGCCTCCCCCACCAACAGGAGGTTATTGTGATAAAGACAGAGCCTCACAAGAGATGGTGAAACACAGGTTTCCGCATTTTTTTGGTGGATCCTGCAAGGAATAGTTTGCTTGTATGGTCAATATGCTGTTGAAGATAATGTTTTATGGAATCCGGCAACTAATGACTCCAAGAGGATTCGAAGTTTATGCGAATTCGGTTTCAAAAGTTTCTCCACAGTTGGGTTCGGTTTTGATCCCATGACTACAAGATCCTTAAAATGTTATATGGCAAACTTAAACCCCCGTTGCACGATTGGAGTTATATAGCTTACGCAAGGGTACATGGAAAATAGTGGATTCTCATGATTTTTTGGTGGTGCGTAAGATACTCCTGTCGACATAGCTTGCACGAACAATAGAATTGCCTGCGCCGTTGTGTCCCCTTTAAATGGGGCAAGCAAATGGGAAATAATTTTGATTGATATGAGCAGCGAGATGTATGAAGCTATTCCGGTGCTTCCTTCATTGCACTCGGGATCGTCCATCGTGTTGAAAAAGGATTCTACTGTGATCTTTGGGTATTAAATGATCTTTGTTCTACCCACCGGTCAAGATCTTGGAGTAAATTTTTGTCCACCAATATGAATGATGGTCATGCTGTGCCGGTTGGTTGTTGGGGAGCAGTCAGATCATTTTTCAAGATATATTGTCTAGAAGGTTGTTTCATTCAGATCATGGAGATAATACAATGATGAAGCAAGGAGTCATTCCACGACGCTGCGTCTTTTCTACTCTATACAAGGAGAGTCATGTCCGAATTAATGAAATGAAAGAGGCCGAAGATTCTAAATGTTCAGAGTGAGTTTTTCTTTTTGGATGGGTGGGGTGGGGTGGGCGGACATATTTATTAAATTCTATAGTAAATGACTTGCTGACATGAGGTGAACTCACACCCCTGTGACTTGAGTGTGTATGCATAAACTGATATCTTACCAACTATGTCTTATTTAACCAACTATGTCTTATTTTGATGTTGATATCTTACTTGGCTTTTCTTGTTTTCTGGTAAAGGTTTTGAAAACAAATCTTTATAAACAAAGATGGTGGCGATATTATATCTACTATATGGTAAGAACTGACCTTGTTTCGGCCTGACCCTGTTTCCGCCTGATATTCTTCCCTCTTACCATATAGCAGATATAATATCGCCATCATCTTTGTTGATAAAGATTTGTTTTCAAAACCTTTACAAGAAAACAAGAAAAGCCAAGTAAGATATCAACATCAAAATAAGACATAGTTGGTTAGTAAATCAGACAGCTGATGAAGAGATAAAAGATGAACTCATTAGTGAGGCGACCAAGGATCATCTTTAGCACCATTAGTTGTTATTCTGCAACACTCAAGTAGAGTCAAACTCTTGTAAACCTTAGGTTATAAATTGGCTGCAGCAGTGTGTCAAGAACTCAGTGATTAGATTGTAAAATTAAGAACAAAATAGAATAAGAGAACCGAGAAATGTAGCTAACACGGACACACGAGAACAGTAGTACTGCGAGAATTAAGAGACAATGAGGGAAAGAGAGGGCGCATTTCATTAGTCGCATGCATGAAAGATTATAATACCAGCTTATTCCTCTTATCTACTCTACTTTCATGCTATCCAAGGCAAAGGAGAAACCTTTTCATGCATATGGAGCTTGCATGAGCATGGCAGCAATGAAAAGAGTGGGTGGGTGCAAAAATGTGTGAAGGTTGATTCTAGGCTAGATAAAAGCCAAATAACCGCGCAACTAACAGAATGATAAAAGACTTAACAGACAAATGTATTGCAATGGAGGACCCTAACACCGTGTCGATGGTTTAATTTCAGTTTTAAGCTTCAGTATTCCATTACTCCTACTTTTTTAATATATCTTTTTCAATTGACAGCTCTTACCGTATAGCATTACCATTAACAACTATGTCTTTTTTAATATATCTTTTTTATCGTGTTTATTTAACCAACTATGTCTTATTTGATGTTGATAGCTTACTTGGCTTTTTTTGTTTTCTCGTAAAGGTTTTGAAAACAAATCTTTATCAATAAAGATGGTGGCGGTATTATATCTGCTATGTCTGACTTTTGTTTGGTGTAAATTTCATTTTTTAATTTTCTTTTTTTTGAAACATCCAACGATATGGTTAGAAAAATCCCACAAAACGGAAAGCAGCAAACTCAATAAATGAAGCAATCTCACGGAATCGGAGGGCAATACGAAAAGTTTAGGAAAAGTGGAGCGAATGACATGGCTGAAACGAATGGCTAAAATCTTGATGAGATGAGTCTGCAAGAAAGCCAATCTACAGAGGGAAGAATATCATTGCCACTAAAAAGAGGCCGAAACAGGGCCCAAGACACCCAATTGATAAGGTGCATTTTTGTTGCCCACTTGTATTTTAGTCCTATATTTATTAGTTGTAGAAATTTTTAAGGGACAATTTGGGCGTCACACAAATCAATATGATTTATAATATACACACTTCTCTGGTTTTTTTAGCTTTTTATCAGCTGTGTTTTGTTTTTATGGGCTGCGGTTTCGTCAAGTATAATGTCTCAAATACCTGTAGTTTATTGACCGGGTATGAGCTCATTCTAGACGGTTTTTGGGTATATTTTGGCTTGTAGACGAAATGAACTGCACTGATTTTGTCTGATTGGTTTGAACAGTTGCTTTACTCATTTGTTTGAACAGATAAGGAAGAAAATAGAGAGGAAGTTAGTGTGACGATCCCTTCATCGTTGTTGATGAAATGGATCGAAGAGGAAGAATTCTCCTTGTATATTGCTGAATCCTGGGGATTGTATTCTTTTTTTTTTTTTTTGCTTTTGTTTGTTTTGTCACGAGAGTGAGTGTGTTTGTTTGTTTTCTTATCCCTTCCAGATCGTAGATATTCCTGTTATGACAGTCAAAAATATGATTTAAAATTTCCATGCTTATGTTGGAGAAAACTATGCACCAATAGAGGGTTAGTAATTCTCCAAGTTGATTGGTTTTTGTTTTTGTTTTTTTTTTTTTTTAAATAATTTTCTAAGACAGTCTCATGCTCCGTGTCATGGACTTATTGTCTCACCCTTGCGGTGGAAGCAAAATGGACCGATTGGTCTCTCTGTTTGACCGACTGTCAAGATATCTTGCCGGAAAAGGCAATATGCGGTTGATATGTAGACTTTTCTATGAGACTAAAGGCTAAGGTTCATATGACAAGTTAAAAACAATTGTCCCATCAATATATGGTGCTGAACAAATGAGTAACGTGTTTTTTTTTAAAATGTGTTTCTATAGTTCCTTATCTTGTTTATATGTTAACGTGTTTTTTTTATTTTCCTTTAATCTGTTGTGACACTGTTCAAGATTCCGGATGCTACAACCATATTATACCTCTTTTATTATCTCGAAGAAAATCGTGATGAATTGTTTGTATCCTATCCAAAAATCGTGGATAGGGTATCAAGAATTTCTTCGAGATAGTAAAAGAGACGTTGTAGATCTATACAAGATTCTTGTAATATGGTTGTAGCCTCTGGAATCTTGAATAGTGTCACTGCAGATTAGATGAAAATAAAAAAACACGTTAACATATCAACAAGATAATAAACCATATAAACACGTTTAAAAGAAACATATTACCCATCATGTTGGACATCCACAATAATTGTTTTTGTTTTTTATTTTGAAGGGATTTAGATATAGCTTTTGAGTTTATAAATTACTATTAACCAAAATCCAAATATCATTTAGATCCGATCAATTGTTAGAATTTATTATCAACTAAAGTAAAGCAGTCATTTTATCGTCGATTTTAAATGAAATATTTTATCGAAAACTTACAGCAGCTTGCCAGACAAAAGCTAAGAGAAAAAATAGCACAGGTATGACGGGCATAACATCTATGTAATCTATTCCTTCTGCTTGAGAATAGCCTTTTGCAACTAGCCTTGCTTTGTTTCTGACAATAATTCCTTGCTCATCCATCTTGTTTCTGAATACCCATTTTGTTCCAATGATGTTGGCCATCCCAAAGAAGGGTTAGAATATAGTCAGATAGGGGTGAATGACTATATTGGGGTTTCAAAAACTTTTCTTATATTTAAAAGCTTTTAGATAGTGGATAAGTCCCTTCTTAAAAATTGTTTCTAAAAAACATAGGCCTCGGGCAATTTTCCGAAGAAAAAGCTACTTGAATATGAAAAAAAGGCATAATTACATATCCCTATCAAACTACAAATATTAAGCATAGCAGAATAGAAATGATTAAGATAAAAAAAAAGTAGTCAAAATGAATGAACACGTTCAATACAAAAAACTTTCTCAAATTCTTTTTTTTTTCATACGACACATCTGGATTCTCGAAAAAGAACCAATCTTGTCTTTGAGTTTGGATTGAAATTATCATTCAAGAGTAACGATAAATTGGTTTTTTCTTTTTCTCTTTGTAATAGGAATCTCTTTGTCGGACCTTTCTTTCCTTCATCCTTTATAAGATTCCACCAGTGTTCTAAAAATTGCTCTAGGCATTCGCCTAGACGCTAACAGCCTCCGACCGACTCCATTATGCCCTAAACGGTCATATCTAGACGAGTTTTTAAACGATTCTGGCTGACCCTAGACGACCCTGGGTGACCTTGGACGACTAGAGTTTCCATTATAAAAAATTAAAAAAAACTTAAAAAAAATTAAAAATTAAAAAAACACCTTGGCGCTCTAGGCGCTAGGCACCCTATGATCGCCCCGCTTTCGCCTGACGATTTTTAAAACACTGTCCAAAACAACATACGTTTTGTACATAACGAGCCGGAAATACTATGAATCTCCGGCAGCGCCCGCCGGCATCCGATAACGACAAGGTAAAGGCTTGTTTGATGATTTTGCTGGGTAAAACACTTTTTCTTTTTCCTTAATTCTCTGTTTATGGAAATAGTGAGCAGTTTTTCTGTCAATCTCTGTTTGTTTTCGCTCTGTAGAATTGAATCAAATTAGATAGCTCTATGAATGATGCTATAGGGTACGATCTAAAAGGATTCCAGATCACAGTTTTTTTTTATAGCAAAAGATAACAGTTTTAAGATTATCATATTAATCAAGCAAGTTCAAGTTTTAGTCTTTATCTAGTTTCAGCTGTAGATCGATCTAGTAGCAAGCAAGACCGTTCTTGAGATTGAGCTCGTAGTGCTTGTACCTTAATATACTGAAAAAATGTTCCTTTAAAAGTTGATGAGGCAATCTCGATTGAATCCAGTCGAATCAAGAGATGGAGAGAAATTCGTATGCTTATGATTACCTGTTCACTTGGATTTTGTTGCCTTTTAAAGGTCACGAATCCATGCTTAGACAAGCATCTGAAGCATTGGCCTGAGAATGTGGGGAGAAAGGGGACTGCCCAGCTGCGATTAAAATGACTTTCTCTTACCTTCGCTTATGCTTACTTGTTCACTGTTTTTGTTTTTGTTTTTCTTGTATTTCAACTTATGGCTTTTATTTCACCTCTGTGCCAAAATATGTTTAAATTTCACTGCTTTGTATTAGGTTGCTTTGTATTAGGTTGTGTGTCTATGAGTTTGTTTAGCTTTATTTATGTAATGGCCTAATGGGTTGCTTTTTGTTGTTGTTGTTGCGGGAGGCATTGTTTCACACCAATGTTGTTGTCTTGAAGCAACATATGATATTAGCCCCACCCCACATCCAGTGCCATCCCTATGTAATGACGGTCCTAAACTTATTATTCGAAGTATTCATGCGAAAAATACACCACCTGAATTAGTTTTTGCTTTTGTGACCGAGAAGTTTAGATGGTCTTTCCTAGACATTTAGTGCTTTCGAGAATTCTTCGAATGAAAGCTTTTTGGCTTAAGAAAAAGAGTTCTCTTTGGTGCTGTCTGATGATTATGGAGGACATGGATTCCAACATTTTATTGCTGAAACTTCTTTGCGGTCTTTACTGTTGCTTGTTATTCTACTGTTTAATTTTAACCATCCTTTTTATGTAGGAGTTAATCTTTTGGTTTCTTGCACTTTTTTTTTTTTCCAGAATAAACCGTTATGATGATTTTTTCTTTCAACTCCATGGATTTGTTTATATGGACATGTGATCAGTGTGTTGTTAAATATTTGACATCAGGCTGTGTATCCATCAGTCAAGAAATATCCAAAGCATTTACTGAATGGGAGGAGCTTCATGTCTGAGCGAGGATCTCATCAAGTTTGTGAAATGGCCCGAGAGCATACGAAAGAAGAGGTCATCATCCGGCCTCAGTCAAGGTGAGTTCACCTCTCATTCACTTATGTTTCCTTCTTTTTTATGGCTTCCGCCACTGCTCAATGGATGATTTGTAGGTTCGGTCCGTCCTGGAAAGCGTCAAAAAGGGGCAAGACAAAAATTCCAAACATTTTCTACACACTCCTTACCCGAAGAAGTTGTAGAAGAAATTCTATCAAGACTGCCAGTGAAATCTTTAGCACGATTTAGGTGCGTATGCAAGTCATGGCACCATCTGAGTTATAGTAAAAGATTCATCTCTTTACATCTCAAGAACTATAGAACATCACAGTTCCTTGTGGGTACTTGTCAGGCATTCTCGTCGAATTGTTCAATGTATTTCCTCCCGCCTCCCCCACCAAAGGGAGGTTATTGTGATAAAGATAGAGCCTCACAAGAGATGGTGAGACACAAGTTTCCAAACTTGTTCGGTGGATCCTGCAATGGAATAGTTTGCATGTATGCTGAATATGCTTATGAAGATATTGTTTTATGGAACCCGGCAACTAATGAGTCCAAGAGGATCCGAGGTTTATGTGGTTTGAGATGTTACTGTACAGTTGGGTTCGGTTTTGATCCTATGACAAATGACTATAAGATCCTTAAAATGTTATATAGCCACCAAGATGACCAACGATTTAACCCCCCTGTTGCACAATTGGAGTTATATAGCTTACGTAAGGGTTCATGGAAAATAGTGGATTCTCATGATTTCTTGGTGGTGCGCAATCATACTCCTCTTGACATAGCTTGCAGTCTTCCTTTCACGAACAATAGAATTGTCTGCACCGTCGTGTCCCCTATAAACGGGGAAAGCAAATGGGAAATAATTTTGTTTGATATGAGCAGCGAGATGTATGAAGTTATTCCGGTGCCTCCTTCATTAGACGCTGAACTTGGGGATCACAAATCCGGATTGGTTGCACACACCTACCGGAATAGATACTTCAAGTTATTACCTTTCAAAGAAACCATTGCACTCGGGATCGTCCATCGTGTTGGAAAAGGATCCTACTGTGATCTTTGGGTATTAAATGATTTTAGTTCTACCCAGCGCCACCAGTCAAGATCTTGGAGTAAATTTTTTTCCACGGATATGAATGAATGTCACACTGTGCCGGTTGGTTGTTGGGGAAGGAGTCAGATCATTTTTCAAGAAATATTGTCTAGAAGGTTGTTTCACTTGAATCTTGTTGGCAATAATATGATGATGATGGAGCTAGGAGTCATTCCACGAGAATGCGTCTTTACTACTCTATACAAGGAGAGTCTTGTCCGAATTAAGATACCAAGGAGGCCCAAGTTTCTGAAT
Source organism: Gentiana macrophylla (assembly GCA_026214975.1). Classification (NCBI taxonomy): domain Eukaryota; kingdom Viridiplantae; phylum Streptophyta; class Magnoliopsida; order Gentianales; family Gentianaceae; genus Gentiana; species Gentiana macrophylla. Next base: position 2,511,044 of record CM047813.1, on the reverse strand, counting down.
GTTGATTGTGTGTGAGTTTCTCTTTTTGGATGGTGGACATATTTAAGAAATCCTCAAGTAATAATTTAATCTCTACTGTTTTCCTCTTTATCATTTTGTGTTGTGTAACATTGGTTGAACTTTGTTTTTGATATAATTTATTTATAGTAAGATAAGAAGACGATAAACTTTTTGATTACCTTTTTTTTTTTTTTTTTTGACTGGGTATATATTCCTGTATTGGTAATGCTAACTCGTTAGAACACTAAAAGATAAATAAAAACAATGCAAATTCTAAAAATAAAGTAAATTCTAAAAAGTGACGGTTAAAAAAATAGAGGGAGCACTTTTTAAGAGTGGATATCATTGTTGAGGCTTTAGGACTCGGAGGGCCTGAGTTTGAGCCCCAGTGGAGGCATCGTACTCTTTGCTGCGTATCGGCATTCATGTGTTTTCCATTAGTGTTGCCTACAATCTTTGCTGTTTTAACCTGCAAACTTGATAACCTTGTTTTTGTTTTTTTTTTCCCAAAAGCCTCCGGTATCCGAAAGTCAGATTAATTCGAGTTAAATCAGTGTCGTGCCTCTTGATCATTCTTCTTTACTCAGGGATAGGATAACCTTGTTTAATTTAATAAGAACAATGCGGTTTTGCGACTAATACTTTGTATACATATATGTTGGAATCAAGTTGTAAAATTATGATCATTTTGTTATATATATCATATTTCATTGTTTTTTTTTTATTATAGGTTTTTTGTTTTTTTTTTTGCAAAATGAAAGGAAACACACTCACACTATATCATTGATCGTGATGTAGAAAATATTGAATATTAAAAATCATACTATCATCAATCTGATAAAAGCATTTTTAATCGAACTTAAATTATCAAGAAAACACATTAATACATTAATAGTATTCAAATCCATGTCTTGCTCATAAACATTAACTAAGGCTTCTAAAGTTTGGAACAAATGGAAAGTTTATCCTTTAGATAGCACAAACTAGACTGATAAGCGCTTTGTTGGGTTTTTTGACTGGTTGTTTGATTCTCACTTTGATGTCTTGTAACAACTTTGCTTTATTATCATCTTGATAGATAAACCACTTAATAAAATATTTCTGTTAAAAAAAAATAAAAAATAAAAACTTGTAAAGCCAATCTAGTCTGTTACACAAACATAAACATCAAACCAAACCAATAGCAAATCGTAAGAAACACAACTTTCTTACACTTTATAATAACAAACATACCTTGTTTTAGTTCAACATGTGAGATAATGTACTATTAGACCAAATTCTTGAATTTGATCAAATAGTGAATGCATTCTCGTAAGGAGCAATATTGTCACATGTGGCTAGAGAATGAAGATGAATGCTACTGTCATAATCACTCTGACACAACAAACGTCAAAACCTTATTTGTCAGTGAGACCGAAAATTTAGACATATGTCACATCATCATAGGTCTCACTGTCATATCAGGTTATAACGTTATTGGTTGTGCCCAAGAAACTTGTCATCTAGTTAAGAATGGTGGGAGAGGGCAGAGGTTGAAATCCATGCTTCAAGCTAGCTTGCCAAACTTGTTCAATGTCAAAAATGGTGTCACCACATTCATTAACATTCCAATTTTCTTGGGCATGTAATATTCCTGCAATTCTTCCTGCACTTATCACTCTTCTCGGCAGCCAATTCTGTTGATATTTTAAAAAGACATATTACTTGATAAAAATTGAGAACAAGAGAGAACCTCTATATCGTTTCAATTTTATCGGATGCCCTGAAAAGGACACTTTGGGACAGAGGTAGTATTAAATCCAATGCACTTCAACACGTTCATTCAATTTTGGTTGTACCGAAGAGTTTTGGCTAACATAAGACACACAAAATGCATATAAAATGCACATATAATACATTAATTTAAGTGACTTACCTCACAAGAATCCAAGTTCTTGAGGGAAATAGGACACAACATTGATGGGGTAAGATGGTAAAAACAATCTGTTCTTGCTTTCTTAGGTGGAAATATAGAGAAAGGAATAAATAGTGTTCCCTTTGTTGCCATTTGTTGATCTTCTTCGGTAAGTCCATCTCCAACCAACCAAATCTACATATAGATACATGAATTGCTAATTAAATATTTCCAATTTATTAAATCTAGTTCTTGTTAATATCACATGACAAAACAAAAAAAGATTCTAGTTCTTGTTAGGCTCAGCTTATATATAACCTACTATGCTTAAAATTATACTCCTTAAATTATTGATGGCTATGTATTAAATGACAAAAAAAGTCCTTAAATTATTTTGATCCTAACAATTTGGACTGCAAACGTTCTTTTTAGCGAACTAGCCCTTAAATTATATTTTTAGTGACCGTCTTTTTCACATCAAATATCTTAATACACAACATTTTATTTTAACTTTTACCTTTCAAATTTATGTTTTTCTGGACTCATTGATTCTGACCGAATTTAAGACAGAATGCTGGATGTTTTCCTGACTCATTATTAGTCAGAAAATCTTTTTGACCGGTATATATTGTGTATGGAAAACATTTGCAATTCTGACTTGAATTGAGTCAGACTAATCATCGTTTTCTGACTCAAGTTGGGTTAGAATAAAAGATGTTCCGTTTTTTATTTTTTATTTTTAAACAAATTGGCCATTCATCCGTACCACATTGGAATAAAAAACAGTTCAAAATCCTCGTTCGTAATCAACATTGACAAAAAATTGTTGATGGTTTTGAAGGCCGTTTCGTATGTCGTTTCTTGCATTGATATCTCAATTCTCAGATGCTAGATCTATGTGATTGAAAACTGTTTGGTTTTTTGTTTTTGGTTTTTTGTTTTTCTCCATATCCTAGGGACCGATGTAGACTATATTTACCTATATGGGACAATATGTTGCAAAATTAATTAAGGGTCAATTTGCTAAGAATAAATGTTACAATCGGAATAATTTAGACGTCTTTGGTGTCTCTTACACTATTTAAAATGACGATTTTCTCTATTGATATGTGACTTGAAATCAATCAAAATGAATTATGGCATTCTGAAACATAGTGTATATCATAAAGAAGGGAAAATTCTTAGATGATAACTTCGTATTTGTGGAGGCATTCTGAAACATAGTGTATACCGTAAAGAAGGGAAAATTCTTAGATGATAACTTCGTATTTGTGGAGTTATCAACGTGGATGGATATGAACCACACAGTTTCAACCTAGAATAAAATTGTGTGGTTCAGATTCATCAGTATTCTAACTCCACAATTGTAAAATTACTGCCCAAGAACACCCCGTAAAGAATTATACCTTTTGAGTAAAACTCTTGGAGAATACTAAGTCTGACAAACTGTTACTCTGTTTGAGCTTCTCATATGCCATTTCTGATGATGTGACCACCTGACACCACCATGTACAAGTAACAAATCATATATCATTCACTTAATAGATACCGTAAAACATGATAAACATGTTAATCATTAAAGAAAAATAAACTGAAATTACCTGGATGCCCTTTTTGCGAAGAGCGGTAGCTAATGCAAGAGCAATCTTGTTAAGCTTTCCCTTGAGGAGAACTTGGGTGGTTTCTTTAGGGATGCTATGAAGGACAATAGTCACTGCTAAGCTACTTCCATCTACTATCTTTATCTTTAGGTTTGGATGCCTTTGAACATACAACTCACCATATCTATTAAACTCTTCTCCCTACAAAATTCCATATATATAAGGACCAAATTATACACAAGAAATTAAACTACGAGGATTAAATAATAAATAAAAGGATAATATTAAGTTTTGGCACTCCATGTCTCCAATTATTATAATATGGTTCTTCATATCATATATCCAATTTTTGAAATTACAAATTCTCTCTCATGTGTGTATCCTAAGTATATCTGGTTCACGTATGCATTTAATACGCATCGAATACGGAACATGCTATATACTATACAAAGGAAAAAAATAATGTGATAATTATCATTTATGATAAATAAAATACATGTTTAATTACATACCTGGTTAAGAAGGCCCAGACTTAACACTTTGGTGCCTTTTACTTGTGCATCAAGTATGGCCTTTTCTATCAACTCATTGGTTGATTCTCTTTGCCATTTAAGAAAATACTGCAACCCCATATAATTAGTCGATTGTATTAATTAATAAAATATGAATGACGACTGATATATATATATATATATATATATATATATATATATATATATATATATATACACACAAACACACACATACAAGCCTTAAAATATTACCTGAAACTTGTACTTAGGGATAGCCCATGTTTGCAACTTAAGTGTCTCAAAATTGTTCCTCTCAATATGAAAGTGTGACCATATATGAAATTAATGATCATATACCAACATGTTATAGGCCACATTAACCATAAGTACCATTTGGAATAGTAATAATTTTCAGGCCTTGATGCAAATGAAGCAAATCCAAGCCTAATGTGATACATGGATTGCGGATTCGTTAAATGTGTTAAATGTATGACATCTGCAAGTAATCTTCTTGTCTTTTTTTCGAGATGTTTAGTCATGCAGAGAATCCGAGTGTTTGTCCCTGGTGTTGTAGATGTAGTCGTAGATTGGCATGAATAATGAGTAGTTTGTCCGGAATTGCGTGTGGTGCAAGGAATGGAACCTGTACAATTTTAGCAACATTTTCTTCAAATTAGTTTATAATAAGAAACATACTACAAGACATATGTAGATCTGGCCATGGGCATAAGTTTACAAAGCCACGGTCTAGAGCCTCCGGAAATTGATTAGGGCTTAGGTTTTTTCTAGTTCAAAGAGTTTATTAGTCTACAAACATGGGTCATATCTTCTAAAAACCGCTTGTCTCTTTCTGAAGGCCAAGTTCTGATAAGTTGCCCTAATTAAGGCCTCTAAAAACCCAGGGATGACCCTGAACACATGCATCATATTATGATATCTATTGTACATCACAACAAACTTAATATGACACCACCCATTGTTGTATCATATACATTCAACCTTTTGAGAGTAAATTATTATTAATATAATATACTTTTGAAGGGTTGGCCGTGTGATGCCCTGATAGTGTGATGTCATAGTGTGTATGAATGGTGCCTTCAAATGGTCCTTTGTGATATTTATATTTTGTGTGTGATATTTATGTTTTGTGTGTGACATACAATGGCATATATCATAACCACAAAGTTATATATATATTGTAAATAAAGAGAAGAGTGTAGAAAAGAACTTACGATGGAGTGTACATGAGGTGTTTGAGAGGTGGAAAAATGGAGAAGGTTGCTTTAGGAATAAGCTCAAAATTACAATGTCCCATATTATTCATGAAATCAATATAAGTAATATATCCCATCCATGACAAATTTGAAGCAGTCCCATTAAACATTGTTGTCAATATTGGTATTGCAAAGAGCACAAAATATGTTATATGCTCCCCAAATGGATGTATCACAGCTGCATACATATATGTCACACAAATTAATTAAACCAATAATTATCAAAATATAATACAGAGGTAGATAACTGTAAATATATATACATTACCCTACAGTATTTTATTTTTGGTTATTTTTTTCTTACAAGTAATGGGTTCGGTGACAATGGATAAGTGGTGGTGGGAATGGTAACGAGAGTAAAGATAATGGTGGTGCAACGCCCTATGAAGCCAATAGTAGAGGAATTCCACCGGACCACCGTGAATCAACGCCGTTAGGATTAAGCCGTCGGTCCGCCACCATGGCAAATGTGATACTTGAGAAAACGACATGTTGAGTATGTATAACACAAGCCCATTTAATATAATTTGATCATCCCTGCCAAATAAAATAGGATTATTTGTTTCACGTCGTAAAAGTGAAAGAAACAATATAAAGATACATATATAACTTGGACTATAATGAGTTTATTAAGTTCGATTAACAATGTTCGGAAAAAAACAATAACGATGAGCATAAGGAGTTTGTGCATTATACAAGTTTACATGTGAACCTGTGATAATGATTCATAATATCAAATATGATTTGTATATATATGAAATTCATGACAAAGAGACAAACTAGTTTGACTTTTTGTTACCTGTCACTCTCACCTCAAATTGACATTTGTACCATTTTTAATTTATTTATTTACATAATTAATGCATTTCTCAATCAATGAATTCTCTTAGCTGTTTAAAACAAAGGTAGTTCAAGAAAAACTTTTAAATTAAATTAATACCAAAAGCAAGATCCATTTTGTGCTTTTCATTTTTTCATTGTCCATTTCAACAAGCTAATCAATTGCAATCACTCTATCATGATAAATACTGCAACATAATATGATTGGTTACATTTTATAAAAATTTGTTATAGTCACATCATAAGGAATCCTAGAGTGATCTAGTCAACCAAATTGACACAACGGGTGACACAACATAATTTCTCATCGATATCACAACCAAATGAGACTCATTAAATTCAACGGTGAGAGATTAGATTGTGTCACCGGTTGTGTTAATTTGGTTGTGCCCTCTATCATTGTTGTAGTGTTACGTAGTGTTTTCGTGTATGGCTAGATCACGGTCACAACACCTTACACTTGAGGCTTTCACGGTAGATGATTTGATCTTCATCACAAGATATATATGTCACTTCATATGTCACTTCGCATCATGTTAAGAGTTTATCGTGGCATGATAAGTGTCACAGTATCATTATTCAGTTGCAAAATGAGAAGGAAGAAGGGAAAAAAAAAGGAGAGTAGTGATATAATCAAAAGAACTTATACAATATGTCTTCACACTATTAATGATTATCTTGAAACCTATATCAATGAATAAGTCGTACGTCAGAATAAGTACTCGAAAAATGTGTTGATCAGGTCAATTCTTGTAACCAGGGACGGAGCCAAAGTGTGTGGGGTTTGGGGTGGTTCTCCACCTGCACTCTACTACCTGCACTCCAACCCACTTGTACTATATAGTGCTCATTTCAAACACCATCCTAACCTTAATTACTAACTCAGCCCACCTACATTAATATATATTTCACATATCATCCTAAAATATAAAATATTGACAATTATCAATTCCTACCCTTCCACCTTCACCGATATATACACACCATTTACTTTTTATTTTTACTTTCATTTAATTATTTATTCAATACTCCTCAGCAGCAACCAAACAAAATTGGGAAATTTTCTAAATTAAATTAATATCTATTGGGTATGATTTATTTAATACAAGTATTTATTTCCAACAAGACATTGACCCACTGATAATTATTATGACCCTTAACTTGGACATTCCGAGTTCAAATACCCGTGGGACGGTGTGTGTGCGTATATTTTATTTCCGTAAAAAAAAAAAAAAAAAAAAGTTGTACTAGTATTTATTATGATGCTATCATCAAACAATTTGCCGTTCACCTCTTTTCCTTTTTCCGGACTAAAATGTGAGGAAATATTTGTGACGCTTCTCATTATTAGTATTATTAATTGCTGAGATGATTTTATATTAATGAATTAACGGTTTAAAAATTGATGTTGTCCCACAATCGAATGTCATGTGAGTTCTTAAGAGCCGAAAGGAAGAAAAACCTAGATAAGCACTAAGCAATTGGAAGATTCCCGTTCTTATCATATTTGAGTGTTTTAATGGTGGGATTGGTATTAATTATCTGGAAATATATACTTAAATGTGATACCAAGTATGATTAGCCTAACCTTGCCCACCCGAACTTTTTTTCCTGACTCCGTCCTTGCTTGTAACCAAAGCAATTTCCAAATAATTAACAAGATAATCACATAAATTGATACAAAACATGTTTAGAATCTAATGTTGCATGAGAAATCGCTTAATATGAGTTCATTATAATCAATAATGTAAAGTATGCAGTATCTGATGTGATATGACAACGTAAGTTTAGCAAGGATCATATTAGAGCCACAACCAGTCCGATACCGCCAAGGACGGAGCTAGTGTGTTAATTTAGAAATTTAATTTCACCCGACAAAAAAATATTACACTAAAAATGTGTGTGAGTTTAGTCGATATAAATCAATTACTTCACTTTGAAGTTAAAATCCTGGCTCCGTCCTTGGTTACCGCCAGCCAGGCACAACATGTTTTTTACGGTTAGATCTTGGTTGTTCTATATTTCAGACTTGTTATTGTTTCACTTAACATATTAAGTGTTGGTCTTTCGTCACCCTGTGGTCTAGATTGTGGGATTAACGTTTCATCTTTTAAATTTTGTTGGACTTAGTTTTCTACGTTTACAGTACCGTTGGTCATGACGTAAACTAATCATAATCAACGGTTTAAAAAGATGTTGAGGCAAAAAAAAAAAAAAAAACATTACCAGTTTAACAAATAATTAAAAAAGAAAGAAAGAGAGAGATAAAAAAGGGAAGAAAAACAGACCAATTGCTTTCACGGTCAACCTGGTCGAATTCAATGGTTTTATCAACGATCCGGTTTTTACCGATAGCGGTTCGATGTCGAGAAACCGTGATCCAAATCTGGTTATGTAAACCTCTTAACAACAAGAAAGGAAACACCATGAAGTTTGTATAGTCTCTTTCTTCCTCCTTTTTAGCCATGAAGAATGAATAAATGCTATGAACCACCCATGGTGCCAACACCACATACTTCATATATGCATCAACAACAAAGACAACAAAAAAATATCATAAGTCCTCTAATTATATAGCTTCTAAAGAAAACGATAATGTTACTGTATCACGGTAATTAAAATGGGCATCACGATATATAAAAAATTATTGGATATAAGTACAAAGGGCATTTTGGTGAATATAGAAAATATAAAGGCCAAAGTGTACAAAAATGATGAAAGGGTAATGCTATTACGTTAATCAAACACAACGAGTAACACAATACGCTTTTACCTTCTTGATTATGATGCAGACCCATCATAATCAACAGTGTTAAAGAATGCATGTTATGCCACTCGTTGTGCTATCACATCTATTCGATACACAAAAATGACATAATCTGATGTGTGCACGGGTGGGAGGGGGGGGGGGAGAAGGGTACGTACGTACGTACCTTAAAGCTACCAAGAGGTTTCCATGGCCAGTCAGTGAGCAACCCAGGAGTTGTAGCCATTTCTCTGCTGGTATGTATTTTTGTGGCTTACTTTAGTCTTTTGTTAATTACCAATATATATATATATATATATATATATATATATATATATAGATCTTTTCCAATGAAATTATTTGGCTAATTAAAAAAGGAAAATAATTTATTTAAAAAATGTGCATGGCAAGAGAATAAAATAGTTTTGCTAAAGAAAATCAGAAACACAATAAATGTGTATTGCCTTAGTAAAATTATTGAGCATAGTCGACGGACATATATATAGGAAACGTGTTAATGTTATTAGTTTATATAAGGGGAAATTAGCCTGCCAACTTGAACCTGCGGCAGGATTTTATTTATTTATTTTGAAACATGCTGCAGGATTTTGATTTAGTGTGAATAATTTATAGTCTATATATTTGTTTGATTCTTGGATGTAATATTAATAAAATGACCACTGTTTGATTCTTTGGCTTTGGCCGGCCCTCTGCTGGTTGCACATTAATCGGGAAAAAAAAAAAAGTATATATGCCAACTTGCAAGATTTCTTTAGTTGATCATCTGTTTTTGTATATACATTAATTTGATGTTTATATATAATATTATTTTCACGTTTTGTTGTTTCAAGTTGGTTGGATATATCATATAAAAGTTGGAAAACCAAGAATTTGACTATGATTTCATGTTTTTTCAATATACTGTACCCTCCGTATCATTATTATACCTAGAGCCAGGGCGGAGACAGGAATCGTGTTAAGAAGTCATGCCTCTAGCAACTGTGTTGCGCTTCAATTTTGTATTTTTATTTACAACATGTTATCTATTATCATATGCTTCTTAATAAATATGGGTAATATAGGTATTTCAAAAATATTAAGGGGCATATGTCCCCCTCGTCCCATACTAGCTCCGCCCCTTCCTAGAGCTAAGCTATATCAATTCACGCACAAAATAAATATTAAAAAATTAGAGTTCCTCATATCCACATCATTATTATTATTATTATTATTATTATTATTACTCTTATAAAAAATGAGGTGTTGTTTCCCCATCAAAAGTGTTATGAATTTAATTTAGTATTCCATATATACATCAAATCAATCATAAGCATTAATTAAATTCCACATATATATATCCAATCAATTATAAACATAAACCATAAAAGGAATGATTAATACCTTAATTGCTAATTACTAATTGCTAAACTATAAAAAATTGTTTTATTCGCAGGAATGATGAATACCTTAATTGCTAAACTATAAAAAAAAATTGTTTTATTAGCACTAAATGTAAAGAAAAAGACACTTCCACGTAAAAAAAAAAAACACTTTGACAATATAGTTTTTTTTGAGGAAAAAAAACTTTTAATAAATAACATCCGCCAAACAAGCGGTCAAAAAGTCATCAGTGTTAGGTGTAGTGCCCGAAAGACAATTATATAATTGTTTTAGGACAGAATTAATAATTCATCTTATTATATGCATGTATGTTTATAATTAAGACACTCACCGAAACCCTAAGATCGCCGTTTATGTAATCACATAACTTCGGTGTATGGCTATACACAAGAGATTGAGTTAGTGAGATGTCTTAAAATTAACTTAGTCCGTGGCGTTTATTAATGAGTGCACGGGTCTCATGATTAATTTGCTATTAATGCGCCTGAAACAACTTTAGGTGTGGCGATCTTATCCGGATGTCGGTAATAGGAATACTAGTGGGGCATTTATATATGATGATAATCATATAGAATTTTGGACCGATTTGATTTGAGTTCTCGATATAATTCCGTGTCGAAAGTTTTATCGAATCACAAGATGATCATATATGGATTAATCTTAATCACGAGGTGATCATGCAGACATTCGCTTAGACTAGGGTAGTGTTTGATGTGTTAGTAAGGATCACTTGAAGTATGTGGTCCAACACTTTTCGTTGGCTTTATTGCGGGATGAGTGAGTAGTACGTCTTTATCGCGATATGGAATCCATTCCTTCCTCGGAAGTAGACGAGACGATTCCATTATTTGTTGACCCTAAACGATCGATCGGCCGAGTTCATATTATATTGAATATGAACTAATTGATCACTAGGGGTTAATGGTAAATAAGGATAATATGTTTCGAGAAGGGTTTACGGAAATATCCCGAATCGAAATGAATAGTCTATGGAGGATTTATCCGTATGTAATGATTATATCGGTGACGCTTTCGACTCATAAATTGAGTGTAAGTTATCTATATTCGATAGAGTTCGATTTCGGGTTTATGGTGGTGTAATCCCGGAATTAATAGGTTGGATATAATTATTCCGTCTGATGAATAATTTTATTCGATTTATTGTAGAATACTTGAATATGGGTCATTGTAGTTCGACGCGGCTCCCAATATAGCGTATAGGTTTCTCGTCGTTGCACTCAATTATAATTAAATAGTTGGATTGGACTATTTAATTTGATGTGTGATTAATTGTTTAGTTGACTAAATAATTAAATCTACACTTAAATACATTTTTAAGTGATTTCAAGCTACTTCTTACTGTGGACTTTTTGACCAAATTGGTCAAATATAGAATGTGCGTGTGACCTTTTATTTTAGTCAAAGGTGGCGCAAGTTTTGCATTAATATATTATTAAGAAATTAGTTTTCTTGGATAATTATTTAATGTGTGATTTATTTTTATTTGTTAAATGATAATTCATGAAATATTAGATAATAATATGATTTATCCTAATTTGTTTGGGATAATTATTTTATTTATCTTTTATTTGGAAAAAGGATTAATGTAATAATTATCTCTTAATTATTTAATCTTTGGAGGTTAAGTTTTACTCTCCTATAAAGAGTTCTTCCAAGCCTTTTAAAACGCACTATTCACGTCACTATTCACAAGAGAAATTGGCTGAAAATTTCGGCCTCTATTCTTAGGGTTCGAGTTGGAATAATCTTCGGGATTATTCCGGTAGCATATCAAGGAGGTCCGGCGGCGGGAAACACCATCCACCTGGTGTTGCTGGGAGACACACGTTGGAAGGCTGTGGCTTCTCAAATACGTGTTCTTGGAGATCTATCGTTCTTGGAGTTAAGCACCATAAAAAGGTAAAAATCCAACCCCCTTGTAGGATTAGATCTTTTATTTATGTATTTTGTTTCGTTTAGATCTAGATCGATGCCTTCATTGCGTAATCGGGTCAATCCATAATTGATCCGACGATATTACATCTAACAAGTGGTATCGAGCCTTTGATCTAACGATCAAAGTATATGAATTTTAGATCTTGGAGTGGAAAAGCATGTTTTAGATGTTTTATTTCGTTTTTTTTTGGTAAAATTCGAATTTAATCATGATTGTATGCTTGTGATTGTTGTGGTTGAAGAGATGGATTGGGGTTGGTATTGTTTACTCGTTAGATCTATTGTAAACTCATATAAATTCGTTTATATGAGTATAGGAAAATTTTGTAATTTTAATTTCCTAGAAGTAGATCTGTTTTGTTGCTGTTCCGTTTTTTATTTTTTCCCGGAGTTTGAGCCGTTGAAAGGACAATCCCTCCGGTCAGAATGAAGAATAAAAGTTGAAGAACATGCCCTCAATATTTCGTGACGATCAGAGTCGATCTCGATGTCCGATCGCTGCTATAAAGTTGCTGCTGTAACAGAAAAGCACAGCAGGCATTAAAACCCTAGCTGTGAGTTCGTCGAATTTCTGGAAGAGATTGGACCGTTGAAACGAAGATCCGACCGTTCAGATCGACGACCATGGATTTATGAACAAGCCCTAAAAATTTAAGGTCGATCGGGATTTGTCTCGATGCCCGATCGTCCCCAGGAAGACACTGTTGCGCCGCAGTTATAAACTGTTGCAGCAGTTAGATCGGCGGAATGCTGGAGAAAATTGGACAATTGAAACGAAGATCCAACCGTTCAGATTGAAGTAGGCGGAGTGAAGAACAGATCCATAAAGTTTCATGACGATCAAGGCTCGTTTGGATTTCCGATCTTCGATAATCTGCGCAGCAGCAGCATATTAGAAAATAGTAAACCCTAGTTAGGGTTTGTGTTTTTTTAATAGGTTAGATACGAAGTACTACAACGATCCATCTCGGTGTTTATTTTTCCATTATTTTTTTCGTGTATGATCGAAAATTGTATGATATAACCGGAAAATTACCATGACATGCATCATATCATTATTCCACTCCAATGCATACATGTAGCTAGTTTATTTCGAATAAATTAGGCATGTATAACTCGAATAATTAGTATGAATGCTTATTAATTTAATATGTGGTAGTTAAATAATAAGTAGCTAATTATAAAACCGAGGACCCGGTTTTGTCAATCGTTACGATTTTAGTGATGGATTCTCGGTGAATCCCACTTGGATAAACCGTTGAGCTTTTCGGTGATGGCTTCTTAGTGAACCCACCTTAAATGAAACGAGATTACGCTTTGGGTTACAATTTAGAAATCGGAGAATCTTAGTACATGGGTTCGAAATGGTCTAACCATGGTTGGCGAGTTCAACCGAGCCGCTCAATCGACTCCTCCACGTGTGATGTGCGTTACAAAGATGCCAGCTCGACAGACTTAGCATAGCCGATAAGCCTTCAAAGCTAAATCGGGCTTCTCTTGCGGATTGGCCTGAATCATCACATATGTTCCAACGAATAAGGCGGCGTAGGCTTGCCTACATAACCGACCCTATTCGAGTACTTTGATTTATTGTTTCTTATTGTCAAGACCGCAACCGTAATTAGTAAACCCACCACTTTTTCAAAATATTGAGTGGGAGCGGGGAAGGCGACACCAACCCCACGGCCTCTACTATAGATTCAAGCACGTGAGAGAATGGTGACGCCTCGTGCGCTTTGATTTCGCCCCTTCGGATGGTGTTCACCGCTATCAAAATTCAAGGCTTGGTCTCCGAAAGGATAGGATTTCGGTACTCGTCCGGGTCATCGACACGCCTCCGTAGGCATACTCGGGCGTACTCGAGATCCGATATAGTATGTCACACTCTTTATGGATATTTTCAAATATCTAGGCTAGAAAAGGAAGGTAATCAATGATTAAGGTCCGATGTCTGATTCCCGTGAGATGTTCGATTCTCGAAGCTTAATCATTGAGAGAGATTGTCTCGGTTTGACCATCATAGTCTTTGATATCGACCTCTCGACACGATCTTATCACGAGGTTAAATCCTTGGAATGGTAGGATAAACTCTTTTATAGTTTATTATTCCTAAAATAAATCTAGTAGTGAAAATTTATTTTTGAATTTAACTTTCTGTCATTTTATTTACAATTAGATCTCTGAGTAACTAAAGCTGTTAGTAATAGGACTTCAATAAAAATGTGGAAAGTAACAAGTGCGTTGTAATTATCAATAAATGCGATTAACTTTTCGGAAGAAATTTTTCTCTTGAGCCTTTAAAAACTTAAGTGACATAGTGCAGGTGTGTCACGGGTGTCACTCGTGTTGAGCGAGAGGCGACCATACTTAGTTTACAAAAGATGACATAGGACTATCGAGATAAAATTCATTTATTGAATTTTAAAAGTGTAATTACACAACAAATTTCTAAATTGAAAAATTGGAAAATCATATACATAAGGCGCGTTGCTAGTTAGACGGTATTTGGAACCGATAAACTAGTAGGAGCCTTAGCCTTATGATTTGTTGTTTTTCCAATTATTAGAAATGTGTAATAGATCGCACAAGAGTTTCTCCATTTATTGGAAAAACAAGAATAAAGCGTTACTAGTTAGGCGGTATTTGGACCGATAAACTAGTTGTGAGCTTAATTCGGAGATTTTATAATCTTTGAAACATCATGAACACAAACTTTGCTAGTTAGGCGAGTATTTGGGCCCGATAAACTAGGTAGGAGCTTAGTTCGGGGATTTTCGATCTTTGAAAAATCATAAATACAAAGTGTTGCTAGTTAGGCGGTATTTGGAACCGATAAACTAGTCGGAGCTTTGGTCTTATGATTTAACGATTAGAAAAATCGATAGTCCAAGCAAGTAACATCAACATCCCGCAGTTCAAGAGTAGTGTCTACTCACACGAATCGCTAGTTCAAGACCAAGCTTCCATCTAAGGAAAGTCGAGAATGGGAAAGAATGTTTATACGTGTTAGTCATCTAGACTAAGTAGTTTTAAGGCCAAACCGAAAAATTAATAAATTGGAAATTAGAGGATAATGAAAGTGATTTCGGATCACTTTGTCCAATGTATCTAGCAATTTTCTTGAAAGCTAAAGTTCTTTGGAAGAACTAGGTAGCTTTGCATTAAGCGATAAATAAAATAGACAACGGGCGCTTTTCCAGATTGACTAGTGGGAGTGATATAAGGAAATGAATCTCGATTCAATTCTTGAGCATCACAGAAAAATTCATTTTCTTTTTCGATTCGTTGGAGCGAACGTATTCGTTTTCAATAGGATAATTTGTTTGTCTTATTGACGATGAATGTAACGATCGTAGCACAAATCCAAGACTCGGACTTTTGTTTGATAAAGTCGTAACCACTAATCATTGTTGAAAAGGTATTAGTAACACATCTTAAAACATATAAACGCAAATGGTTTCCGTATTTCGATAAACGCTTCTTTCTATTCTATTAAATAGTGCATATTCCCTAAAGACAAGATCTCAAGACCGGCTTAGGGTGATTCCTATCTCCCACCAAAGGAACAACGCCTCAAAGGAACAATGACTAAGTTTCCTTTCAATCGGGAAAGGGTAATAGATTTAAAGAAGTAACATAGCTTGTTCATAACAATTTTCGGGTCATATGAAAGGTACAAGCTAGTGGGAGCTTTTGAAGTAGTGACATCTTGTTTGACTACTATTCGAGACTCCGGTAAGTTTATCAAAAATATTTGGAGAAATCTCGATTTCACCAGAGATAGAGTATTCCATACTCGAAAATAGGTTATTGCGTAGTCTTCGGACTGATGCTCGGCCTACCTCCCAAAGGAATGTTTTCACTAAAGGATACACCACAAATTTGCCTTACATAGTTATTGATGTGCTACGATCTGTTCTTTGAACTCATTTAAGATATTGGTTGCAAAATAACGGTTGTATTGAAAAACCGAGAAGTCTACCAAAAAGATGCCTAAGCATTTGTGGATAAGAAGTGAATTCGGTTCACCCCACTTCCGTAAATAGAGGCATTTAGCACCGAGTGCTTGAAGGTAGGACTGGCAATTTTGCGTACACGTTCAGGTCGTGAAATATCTTAATGCATTGAGTAAAGGTTGGTTATTAAACTCGTAAAATCAAAGAATGACGGTTATACTGTCAAACTCGGTCTAATAGAGTCTATAAATAACAACCTTGGATCTTGAAGTATTTGTACTCAAGATGTTACTAACTGATTTGTTCAGTCCACATCCAACACCGGTAGTTGGTGAAAACACTAATAAAAACTACTAAACTAGATCAGTATATCACTCCACCCCGAACGCAGTGGGAGTATGTGTTAAGGCCATATTTATATGATTATTAAAGGTTTATTTCATTATTATTTTCTCCACATTTGCATAATTTACATGAGAATTAAGGGTTTAAGTGTAATTATTTAATAAAGATGATTTTAAGAGGGTTGTATGCAAAATTGATGATTTTAAGTGTTGATTTAATGGAATTATTATTATTTGGATTTTATTACATTTTTGCATTGTTTATTTATCATGTAGGTGTTGATTTTCGAGTGCTATAAGTGGATAAATGAAGCTCAAGTCGAATTATAAGAGATAGAGTTGGAATTGGCTTGAAGAAATTGGATAAAGATGATGAAATCCGACCTCAAAGCAGTCCAGCCGAGCGTCTGCATTCCGTCCACTGGACGGGCGTTTGATTTCATGGACGAGCGTCCAGGAGAGGAAATCACATACAGAGAGTTTGGACGCAGCATGGACGGACGTCTAGAGCAAAGTCAAATCCACCGGACGGGCGTCCACAAGACCAGACGAGCGTCCGTTGCCGACTTAGTCATAACCGACTTAAAATTCTATATATAGCAGCAGCCTCTTAACCCTAATTCATACCACATAATTGAGATCGCAATTTTACACCAAAAAGCTGCGGCCAGAACCCTAATTCCATAGAGATGAACTTCTCCAACCCAACAATCATCTTCAACATGATTGTTGGCTAAAAGCCTTGCAGTGAGTCGACGGAGGAAGCCTATCAACAACACAAACCAACTAGAGAGTTCGATGCTTAAGTTTAGTGAGTTTATTTCATAGTTTTTCATTACTTTGGATTTGTTTTATATTGTTTAAGTTTTATTGAATTAAGATTTGATGAAACGGTCTATGTTTAATTTATGCTTGAATAAATTTATGAAAGTATGTTTATTTAAGTTCTCTTTTATTCAAAGTAATGCATCTAATTGTGTTTTAAGAGATTATGCATGATTAGTTGAGTAAGAGTTTGGAAACAATCTCGTGATTTCGTGTTGATTGCATGTTTAGTTTGTTTGAAAAGATAAACGAAACCCTAGAATTTGGTTGAAGAAATTTAATTGAATTCGTGTGAAAAATCACTACTAAATCTACTATATCTTAGATCACCATCTAGTTGGGGTTGTTGGTTGATGGGTGGATTCGTTGCCTCGCTGTGTTTTCCTTTAATTGTTTTAATCAAAATCGTTTAGATTAAGTTTAGCTTAAGTTTTAGTTTTTAAACCTTTAGATTTCCTGCAACTTTTCTGCAATTTTCTGCTTCAGTTCGTAGTTAGACGCTCGTCCGCAATAGCAGACGCCCGTCCATTAGCTTTAGTTTTCAGACGCTCGTTCACTTTAGTGAACGCTCGTCCGTATTTCTGTTTTCTTATTTTTCAGCTTGTTTTTATTTCCTGTTTTAGTTTTAATTCTTAGGTTTAGGTTTTAGTTAGTTTCAGCCTTAGTTTAGTAGTTTAGTTAATAATTGTGACATAATTGATATAGATTTATATTTGAATCCGATAAACATTCCACTCCTTAGGGCGACCCGTTAACACCCTATACTACGATCCTTATACTTGGGGTGTTTCGGTTATAAATTGTAAAACTTCGTTTTTACGAGCAAGATGGTTTGTCCATTACCCATTGCGAGGACCTTATGGTCTATAGGGCGATTGATGACCTATAGTCCTTTGTGGGTCAGTGTAGGATCCTGATCATAGAGGTTGGTTTAAAAGCCATAACCACTGTGAATGGAGTATGATACTCCACCCTCATTTTGAAACTCTTGTAGAACCACCTGAGTATCTCAGGCCCAGAGTGGGAGTAATTGAAACTACACGAGAAGAGTCGAATGAATAGGAAAGTTTAACTTTCAACGCAAAGTGAGTAATTTAGGGGTGATTCCCTAAAAGGTAGAGAGTTAACCGCACCGTGATCTCTCTTATCACTCGGTCTTGCTTTGATTTCGTCGAAAAGCAAGAAATAGGGTGATTCGAAGACTTCCTTGCCGAACAACGGAATCAAATTCATTCGAGCGAAGGGTTTTAGCTAAGAACAAATAATGGATTCGTTAAAACGCAAAAAAAATAGGGTGATTCCCAAGACTTTTTGCAAGACTAACGGTATCTTAATTTATTCAGAAAGAACCTTTGGCAGGATGCCTGCCATAGCTTATATCCTTCGGGGATTAAAGCAAACCTCTAGGTCATACATTTTAATATGTGGACTTGACCAGAATGTTGATAAGTCTTTTGTAGACTTGGCATCAATATTAGTAAAGTAGTATGTAGATTAGTGTTTGTGAATGGTAACACTGAAACAATTGGAAACAACATGGGTGTGTTATCTGAAGTCAGAGTCTGACATGCCATCGGGATTCATTCTAAAGGAGTTGATTCGCTCAAATCCATGAGAATCGATCATTGGCAATCCCATCCATTCACCTGGTTAAGATATTCTTGCATTTATGCGGCATTCAACGATGTAGTCTACCCTACCTCTCGGGAATGGTTATCTAAAACCTTTGAGGATGAATACGAAATGGGATGTTTAGTGAATCCTCAAGTATCTTCGGGAGCATGAGGAATAATATGCTAGTATATTCAGTGCAAACTAGAATATAAGTGATGACACTAATTCGACTTTAGGTCAGATTAAGGATGATCGTTAAGTCGATTTCGTCCTCGAGTGTTAAATCAAAGGCATATTGAAATCATACCACCGGATTAGATGGAAAGGCGATGTTTCGATCCCAAAGATTGACTCAAGCCGACATCCTACCTGATCAGTGTACCAAGTCACATGGTATTCGGATTCTGAGTACGCGCCGGGTCACTGACCTACCCTGCGGCGGCACACTCCGGTCGTGCTTGGAAGGATGAATTACTAAGATGCGCTTGGAGGTACAGTTTTGAGGGATTCGTCTCACTTGTTTTGAGCAAGTGGGAGAATGTTGTAGATATAGATAAATAAGGGTGTGCTCTAAAACAATTAATCCACTTGCCTTTCGTGCAAGTGGGAGATTGTTAGGTGTAGTGCCCGAAAGACAATTATATAATTGTTTTAGGGACGTAATTAATAATTCATCTTATTATATGCATGTATGTTTATAATTAAGACACTACTGAAAACCCTAAGTACCTCGTTTATGTAATCACATAACTCAGTGTATGGCTATACACAAGAGGATTGAGTTAGTGAGATGTACTTAAAATTAACTTAGTCCGTAGCGTTTATTAATCTGATGCACGGGTCTCATGATTAATTTGCTATTAATGCGCCCGCAACACTTTAGGTGTGACAGTGCTTATCCGGATCATCGGTAATAGGTACCCAGTGGGGCATTTATATATGATGATAATCATATAGAATTTTGGACCGATTTGATTTGAGTTCTCGATATAATTCCGTAATCGAGAAGTTTTATCGAATCACAAGATGATCATATATGGATTAATCTTAATCTCGAGGTGATCACAAACGCATTACTGTAGACTAGGGTAGTGTTTGATGTGTTAGTAAGGATCACTTGAAGTATGTGGTCCAACACTTCTCGTTGGCTCTATTCGGGATGGTGAGTGAGTAGTCTGTGCTATCACGAGATATGGAATCCATTCCTTCCTCGTAGGGAAGTAGGCAGACAGATTCCACTTTATTTGTTGACCCTAAAGCGATCGATCGGCCGAGTTCATATTATATTGAATATGAACTAATTGATCACTAGGGGTTAATGGTAAATAAGGATAATATGTTTCGAGAAGGGTTTACGAAATATCCCGAATCGAAATGAACGATCTATGGAGGATTTATCCGTATGTAATGATTATATCGATGGACGCTTTACGACTCATAAATTGAGTGTAAGTTATCTATATTCGATAGAGTTCGATTTCGGGTTTATGGTGGTGTAATCCCGGAATTAATAGGTTGGATATAATTATTCTGTCGATGAATAATTTTATTCGATTTATTGTAGCTATTCTTGAATATGGGTCCATGATGCGGCCCGACGTGGGCTCACAATATAGCGTATAGGTTTCTCGTCGTTGCACCTCAATTATAATTAAATAGTTGGATTGGACTATTTAATTTGATGTGTGGATTAATTGTTTAGTTGGACTAAATAATTAAATACACTTAAAATACATTTTTAATGGATTTCACCAAATTGGTGTGGACTTTTTGACCAAATTGGTCAAATATAGAATGTGCGTGTGACCTTTTATTTTAGTCAAAGGTGGCGCAAGTTTTGCATTAATATATTATTAAGAAATTAGTTTTCTTGGATAATTATTTAATGTGTGATTTATCTTTTATTTGTTAAATGATAATTCATGAAATATTAGATAATAATATGATTTATCCTAATTTGTTTGGGATAATTATTTTATTTATCTTTTATTTGGAAAAAGGATTAATGTAATAATTATCTCTTAATTATTTAATCCTTGGAGGTTAAGTTTTACTCTCCTATATAAAGAGAGTTCTTCCAAGCCTTTTAAAACGCACTATTCACGTCACTATTCACAAGAGAAATTGGCTGAAAATTTAGGCCTCTATTCTTAGGGTTGAGTTGGAATAATCTTGGGATTATTCCGTAGCATATCAAGGAGGTCCGGCGGGCGGGAAACACCATCCACCTGGTGTTCTTTGGGAGACACACGTTGGAAGGTCGTGGCTTCTCAAATCGTGTTCTTGGAGATCTATCGTTCTTGGAGTTAAGCACCATAAAAAGGTAAAAATCCAACCCCCTTGTAGGATTAGATCTTTTATTTATGTATTTTGTTTCGTTTAGATCTAGATCTGATGCCTTCCGCTGCGTAATCGGGTCAATCCATAATTGATCCGACGATATTACATCTAACAATCAGGGGGTGAGCTACCCCAAGAAGTCCGAGTAGAAATTGACAAAGCATGTCGAGCTAACAGGTGGGCAGGGACATTCCCTGCTCGCCGAACAAAAGCGAAAGAAACAGCTATGAAACTAGATAAAAGAGCCAAGCAGTTCTGAATTATTCACCCATGTGCAGTGAGATCCTCCACAGGGTTCTGAAGACGCGCCACGCAAGCTAAACAATCACTCTCTACAACTAGTCGGCTGGAACCCCAATTGCCTCGCCTCTTAGTAGGCCAAGGAAATGGCCTTTAGCTCCAAGAATTCTATCGGGTCCCCGGGTCGAAGTGGTACGCAAAGGAATGCGGGATCGCCCCGAGAGTCCCGAAAATGATGCCAATACCGCCTTGCACATCCAAATCGACGCATCCACATTACCGCTTAACTACCCCTTCCGGTGGCTTTACCCATTTATGCGCCAGGCGTGGACTTGCGATCTGCGTTTGATAAAGTGACATAGCCTCCCAATACTCAGTCGATGCTGCCAGAGAGCGGGCACACACTACAGAAACATAAACAGCTTGGTCGTCAAACACCGCAGAGCATCGTGCCTTCCAAATTTCCCACATAAGCCACACAAACCGCCGCGCGATGCTGGACTCCCAGCTCCTCTAATAGGCGTAGGAAGAAATCCGCAAAGGAGGCCGAGAGAAGGTGCCCCAGAATCCCATAAAATGGCGACACCCTCCAAATCCTGTCCGCCATTTCACACTCAAAAAGCACATGTCGCATAGTTTCCAGACTCCCACCACATGCCAAGCAAAGACCATCTCCCATACTCCTACGCCAGCGACCCGCGCAATAATAGCAAAGCGATCATGAAGGCACCTCCACAAAAGTCTTTGAATCGAGGTGCACCGGTAACTGCCAACAACTCCTCCATATTCTATTCTCCCCATTTGAAGTAGTGGGGCCGCTCGCGGACGCCGACCGGTAGAGTGATAAGGCCAGAAAGTAACCTGATCTTACTGTATAGACCCCCTTACGATCATAGTGCCAAATCCTCTTATCCAGATGCCCGCCTGGGGCTATAGTGGTTGCTAAAATAGCATCTGATTCCCACGGCCGAAGCAATTTCTTGAATCCATTTGCACATCCCACATCCTTGCATTCGGGATAAATAAAGCTGACACCTTGGAGTCTGTTGGAAGCTCATGCCCTGCAAAAGGTATACGAAACGAAGGCTGTCGGCTAGTCCAGCGTCATTAAAAGAAAAACCGAGTCACCGTCCCCACCCTCCAAATATGACCCTCACTAAGCAAGAGGTCTCGCCCCTCCAATATCTTTGCGCCAAAGAGCGACGGCCGAGCCCCTAATCCACCGCAAGAATGGTATGCATCTTCAAAATATTTCGCATGCAAGACTTGTCTTGCCAATGAGCCCGGACTATTAAGAATCCGCCAAGATCGTTTTGCCAATAGGGCGAGGTTGAAGCATTCCAAATCCGAAAACCTAAGCCCCAGATTCTTCGGCAAGCAACAAAGCCCCACTTTTCCAATGTACTCGGCCTATTCTCTGTGTCCCCAAAAAACCACGATGGCTTGCTCAAGTTCCCGGATGAGTGTAGTCGAACCTTGAAGCAACGCATGATAAACGTAGGAATAGCCTGAAGAGCCGACTTGATAAACACTTCCTTCCCGGCAGACGAGAGCAATTTATCCTTCCAACCCGCTACCTTTTTGCGTATCTTATCCCTTAGGAATTCAAACACCTGACGCTTATTCCGCCCCTATCACATACGGCAACCCCAAATACTTCCCGAACCATCCCGAGAGGAATTTGCGATGAACTTCGGACATTGCCGCTTGCTCATTGCCGAGACTCCTCCGAAAAATACAAATTAGATTTATGGAAGTTAATGGCTTGACAATATAGTTATATCGTATACATAAACATCACCAAATATAAAAATATAAATAAAACTATAGATTTTTATCCAGAAGGATAAAATTATCTAAAAAATTGGGATAGAAGGAAATTGTAATTTAATAAGGACAAAGTAACAATTATGAAGTAAGAAATGTGGAATAGAGTAAATATGAAGTAACATTGTGAAACACAAAATGAACATTAACACGTGAAGTAACAATTTTAAAGTATAATTGTGATTTTTGTCCTTTATAATCATGAAAATATTCTTTTCTTTCCAGACCAATTTATTAATTTTTTTGTCCTTGTGACCCCTTCCTCCATAAAACTATATGAACAACACCAAATAAAAATAGAACCATAATAACCAAACTATATTATTCTTATTCGTTCTTAATAAAAATCTATCCCAAAAAACAAAAAAACAATAGCCAAAGGAAATAAAAACATAATCATGGACCCACTCTAAAGCAATGGGTCAAAAAGAAAATTAGAAAAATATTAGAAATAGAAAAACAATAAATAAAAGTGTAAGTGAATATATTTCCCTCAAAAAGTATTTATCCATAATTAATATTCTCCTTAAATATAAATATTAAATAACATAGATCAAAAGGTGTGGTAATAAAGATAAGATGAAGTCTCTAAAACAAATAGTGTTCATGAGTGTGGTTTGATGAATTATACATTCTTGTGCCAGATAACTTTTTATAGGCTATGTATTTACCCTCGGTATCAATATAATTTTAATTGTAGTATCAATTTTTTTTTGAAAAGAGCCTTAAAACGCATAAAAACACCAATGACCAATCACATCATATATACGAATTCATCGACAGAACCATGTATATTTGGTAAAATTATGTAATATTTGAAATCATAACACGACACAATCGGAGTCCAAAAGTCGGTCAAATTAATCTCTGGGGGAGGGGGATAACATAAAAATTGAAGTAGCAAAAGAAGGTTTGTGACTTTTATTCTCTAAACAATCAAAACAATGGGAATACACAGTCGTGGTGGAAACACATAGATCATTTTGACAAAGAATATCTTGAAAATGAGGGTAGCTGTGTGACCGAGACGATGATGTCAAACACTTTTTAATATTTTTTTCATTCTGATATGACACATGCCGTCCTCTGCCCGACATGGTGCATCTCGCCTTTTGTCCCTCATAACCGGTAAGATAAAAGACACCTATATTCTTTTATTGCCGAAGTTGTGTATGTCACCTCGGTCACTTATGCTCAATACAATACATGTCATCCTCGACCTCAAGCAACAGTTACACTGTCTTCGATGATCGTTTTGGACTTCACACAGACATTACTTCATGATAGTAACTGCTATAGTGATGGCTCTAAAATATACGTTCCATTATAGCTTGAGCCATAACTGCTCCATAACATGCTCCATTACATCAATATGTGGCTAACTCCCTTGACCACGACTTCAATGCATCATAATCTACTCCCTCACAAGCTTAGGGAGAGGTATATAAATGATCATCATCCCCAATTACAAGGTATGCACATAATATGCTTCATATACATTCTCGCTTACACTCTTAACATAAATTCCTCTTTTCAAATATTGTCTTGAGCGTGAGAGTGTCCCCCCGGAGAAAGTTCTAGCACCCCTCACACTTTTTTGTGTTTTGCAGTCCCACTCTCAAATCCACTCGAAAAAATTATTTGGATCATCACTCAGATGTTTATTTACCCATATATCAACTCAATTGTAACCCGGACGATTTCAGACATCGTCAAGCATTATTCGATGTATAATGTTTTGAAGGAAAAGAGAAAATAGAACCTCTGTGTATGATGGCAAGGTTATTTCCATCACCAACCATGGTGTCTTCATTGCCAGGATAAGGCGTGTGAAATGCCAAATTACGGAGCATCCAAAGGTGCTTAAGAGGATACAATGTTGAAGGGCTGGACCGAATGTGAAAAAATCGTAAAGATTTGAACCTGGTGAGAATTGCACCATTTCTCTGAATGTCCTTGCAATTTTCACACTGAAAATACCCAAAGAGGGTTTTTAGGGCAAAACAATCGGGCCTACTGCATGCGAGAAAGTATTTCGTGTTTATTTCCAAGAAGTAGGAATATTAAGAAGTGAAAATGAACCAGTACTCTAAGAGGGATGTCATATGGATGAATGAGTATGTGAAGACCAAAGAAAAGCGGTATTTGTAATTTTACGGGGAGTCTCTCATAATTAAGTAGCTTTTCATGGAGCTCTTCAAAATCAATAGGGGTGTCATATGCTTGAACAACCCTAGCCAACTCTTTATAGGCATCTCTCAAATTGTCTGAAATAAGTTTCACAAGATCATCTGTAGACTAATTCATCACCTTTAGTTTTCACAACATGAAGATAATTAAAGAATGTTTAAGTACATTTTTGCAAAGACTTGAGGTACTATTTAATTTGTTTGATTCGTCCATGAGGGGCTTTGCACATGTATCATATAAAGTAGTCCATGCCTCATGAAGAAGGAGAAAAAATAAGATGACTTGATCACGTCTAATCCAAAGATAGTATGACAAATAATATTGAAGATAGCGTAATTCGAGGCTGCATAATCCATCCTTCAAATAAAAACGCATTCATTATGCAAGAAGACATGTTGGATCGGTATGCCTGGTTTGGCAATTTAATCAGTTAAATAGAAACGATAAAAATATAATTTATAAAACAATTAAATGATAGCTATAATGATTAAAGTATATGTTTAACATTTTACAACCTACAATAAAATTATATGGTTTCACCGTTCTTCCTATCATACTAATTAAATTGAATCTTAGATTCCTTCATCAATTTTTTTTAATATATATACTGATCATTATCTCAAATGTTACTTTGTTTAATATACTAATCATTATCTCAAATGTTACTTTGTTTAATAAGAGTTACTTTACAATCATTAAATTATATTCATAGGTAAGATATAATAAGCATATAAAATAATATGTACATGAACCCACATACTATACTTTTTACATGTACTCTATCAAAATGAGGGGTTTATGTTTAGAGTAAGAACTTTGCAAAAGTTGCTTAAAAAATATTGTAAATGTCCACCGGTTTACTAGATAATTATGAAGAACGTGTTCTTGATATATATTAGATACATATATTCGTAAATTCAGAATGCTTATTATCTTTAAAAATGATGGTAAATTTATCAAGTACATGCATTTATACACTCAAAATACTAACAAAAAACATAAGACCATTTTGTATAATTATCATTAATAGCATACTTATATTTTATGAGGAAGAAATACTTAATAAATTATGTATTAATTAATATTGTCATTATTAAATTTCATAAGTTTTATTTTACTAAAACACGTGCGGACGCACGTACATTTTACTAGTATAAATAAATCTATATGTTGTATATAGAAACGTCCCTTGAAAACATTACACCTTGGGTGGTGAAAAATAGGGTGGATCCCTTCAAAAAAAAAAAAAAAAAAATAGGGTGCAAACGATTAAATCCAAATCTAACAGTTTATTTATCGAGTGGAGCAGCATTTTAAACAATTGATAGTCGAACTCGGCTCAAGTTTTCGTTTGCACAAGGATAAGATTACACGAGAATGGTCGATTAAGTTTTAACTTTGATTGAGTTTGGCTCGATTATACTTGATACTATAATTTAAGTACTTTCAAATTCGAACTCAATTAGCTCGAAAAATTATTAAGCTTTAAGGTGTTCAAGCGAGTTCGTCTCGTTAACTTTAATGCATTGTTGATTTGGCTCGAGTTCAAATAAATCATATATCAACGAGCATTTCGCAAGATGAGTATCAAGTATTGAGTAATGTTACAGTCACAACGGTTGTGTCACAACGAGTGACACAACGGTGATCTGCACCGTTGATCTGTTAGATTTACATGATTATCAATTTAGACACATTATTATCAACGATGCAGATCACCGTTGTATAACTCGTTGTAACACAACCGTTGTGTCTGTATCATTACTATTAAGTATTTATTCATAGTTTTTACTCATTGAAAATGCATTAAGTATTAACTTGTGGGCCCAACATCATGTGGAATTAACAT
Organism: Gentiana macrophylla; assembly: GCA_026214975.1. Taxonomy (NCBI): domain Eukaryota; kingdom Viridiplantae; phylum Streptophyta; class Magnoliopsida; order Gentianales; family Gentianaceae; genus Gentiana; species Gentiana macrophylla. The sequence continues at coordinate 2,483,635 of CM047813.1, read as the reverse complement.
GGATGAATGTTGATTTTTTTTTTTTTTTTGTTGAGGGTAATGTTGAAATTAAGAAATAAAATATTTTAGGGGAGTTGTTTAAAAGACAAAAAAGGAGGAAAAAATAAAGCCGAACGATAGAAATATAAATTGGGTGATAATGACAATCTCGTTCATAAACTCAAATCATTTGTTCTTTGCGATGAATCGACTCGAATCCGATGTTTAATGATTCCCTTTGTTTTATGTATTTCTTTTTACAAATATGACCTCGAAAATAAGGTTGAAAAAAATATCAAATGATATGTCTAAATAAAAAGGACGAAAAAAGGAAAAATGTGATTAAAAAATTATCATCTTTCAACATTCAGATCAAAAGTTATATTCGTTTTTGTACTTAAATACGGAAAAATTTAAATCACAATGAAATAAGGACATATATTTTTTACCCAAACAATATCTCATTGTCCTCTTTGCATATATATATATATAGGTAGCCGAGGCGAGAAGGAAAAAAAAGATCTGAAAATGGGAAAAAAAGGACGAAAAAAATAATGGTGAGAAAGAATGGCAGCGACATTCTACGTATGTGTTCACTACGTTTTGTTATAACAACATGTAATGTAACACAATGTATAATAACGTGTGCGTTTTGTCTTCTCACTCACTATATCTTTTTTTGTCGTCATTTCTCATTTTAGATCAACTTGATCATCACAACCTTTAACTTATATATATATATATATATATATATATATATATATATATATATATATATATATATATATGTGTGTGTGTGTGTGTGTGTGTGTTCAAATTGTCTTCTCGGGGTATCTTTATCGTCTAAATCATTAATATTTGATTTTATTAACTGTTATATGACTCAAAAGATTATACAATGTTTCAACGACAAACGTGACTGAAATTAAGGGAATATATGCATTATTGTCGAATGATAGACGTCAATATCATATGAAAATGGTATGTGTACTATAAATTTGGATAGTTCATTTTCACTACATGCTTTATTTTCTTTGATTAAAATGATAAATCATTTATTGGTATGGGTCACAACACAATCAATTACCTTTGATTAAAATAATGAATCATTTATATATCTTATTGATATGGGTCCTAACACAATCAATGGTGTTAAAAGTGTTTTGTAAGATGTTGTGGATAAGTGTGTAGTGGATATATATCATCTAGATAGATCTCATGCCCAAAAGATTTTACGGTACAAAACCGTTATACCATGTGTAATATACCGTGATATATACATACATATATGTATAATAGTAGCGAACAATTAACAAAAAACTCGGTGGGAACGGAACAAATTCGAAGAGCGAGGAGGGAAATTAATAAAGTTTTTATATTTTTACCAACAAAACTATATCGTTTTTCGGATCACGGTGGGAGCACTAAAGAAAAAGTGAATTCAGCCAAGGAAGTGGAAGTGGATTCAGATGAGTTGAGAATTCTAGTAGAGTTAACTAGTAGCGATACATATGCCGTGCAAGGCACGGCATGCCCGATATGCCCGGTACAATATAAATAGGTATGGATTGAACACATAGGATTTAATGAAAAACAACTTAAAAAAAGCTTTATAGAGAGGGAACATTAACAAATTATAATCAATTAAACACATACAAAAGATAATGGAAACTTTTGAAACAATTATATTTCTTACGTTCACTAAAACATCAGCAAATTTATGCTCTTCTCCCAAATGATTGTCCCGAGAGATCCATTTTCAAAGCATAATTGATTGAAATATTTTCTTCAATTAAAACAACATTGTTGGGCTGAACATGTTGTAACATCCTTTCCACACTTGCTATATCTCTTTGGAGTAACCACATTATTGTACAATTCTAAAAAAACAATGGAAAGCGTCAGATTACATTGTTCAAACCAGAAAACACTTAATTAAATAAACAGTCTGCAAGTACTTCATTCAAAAAGTATAAATTGCATATGAATGCAATCTACTTAGGTTAAAATGATTACATTTAGTACACACCATATTTCCTAAAAATAAAACCATAAAATATCCAAAAGCAAATTTTCCCCATGAATTTCGCAATTATAGGGGTTATGCCTTAATGTTATACATACATATATGTATGTGTATCATTCTAACATTAGCATAACACGACTCGGTTTCAGCATGGTTTCGTAAAGCCATGCTTCAACTGCACTTATGTTTTAGTGCATGAAATTCCACTACAATGTTATATGTCCTCAAAATATGCAAGTCTAGGATACAACTTTAAATTAATTGGTAATTAACTGTTTTTCCTTTCTTGTGTTTACTTTTTGAATGGGCATACCATTTCTCAATTCTCTGAAATACTAAGCACCAAGTTAAAAACATTTTTTGATTTGAATTTATTTTTTCTTGGCTTGCTCATTGAAGAAATAAGCTGAAGAAAATTACTCCCCTGTTTATTCACTTTTATGGACTTAATTTCATTTATGTACACCAACTATGCACCAAGATGCACATCATAACTGTAATGATGGTAGAAATGGAATCCCAAACATGTAATGAAATCGACCCCCCCCCCCCCAAAAAAAAAAAAAAAAAAAGGAAATGGCATATTGTTAATTGAGTACCTCGTCAAAATAAACATTTTATTCAATAACGATGTTGCGAATCAGATGGAATCCCAAACATGTAATGAAATCGATTTAAAAAAAAAAGGAAATGACATGCTGTTTTAATTGAGTACCTCGTCAAAATAAATTGGAACAAATTCCAGAATAAAAATAGGAACAAGTCAATAGTGTATAAAGTAAGGGATGAGATCACTTTATCAATTTGTGTGTACAATTTTGGTGTCAAAAGTAAACGACAGCGTCGTTTTATGTGTGTTTTATTTTTTGAAGAAAATAAAATAAAAATATAAAAACAAAAACCAAAAACCAAAAATAAAACACACATGAAAATGGCGTCGTTTTCTTGAAGCAATCAAATTAGGCAACATGAATGGACATGTGATCTCATCCCATAAAGTACACAGGCAGCATTTCAGCCGAACAATTAACATTCAAAAGACATAAAACTGTGAATGAGTATACCTCGTTCACGAAATTGAGCACAATTCCTGAAGAAGACTCAAAAGTATGAACAGTCAGCACATAAATTAAGTCTCCGTACGTTAGGATTAAAAATTAACAGTGATAATTATGAAGAAATGAATCTCAAAATCATATGGAGAAGGTGCAAATAAAAGAGGTTGACAAATGTTAAAGTGTAATAACTAATAAGGAAATATAGTAGCACATTTACTACCATCAATTGATTTTAGTAGAACGGTAAGCGTTTGATTCTAACAGGCCGGGTATTGGAGCGATAGGCATTTCAACATAGAGTGATGAATGAGTAGAGTGCGCAAATAATAGGCTTCGTTCAATTTAGTGTGTTCTATAAAACAGAAAATAGTCTTAGGAACTATATATGGACCATACAAAATAATTCATTGTTATAAATATTACGTGTTATAACTGGTCTTATAAATATAACACGGGTTAGTATGTGGATATCCATTAGATATACACCTTAAATACGTGTAGTGATCGACAGATAATACTAGCTACATCATAAATCTACGTGTGTTAAATATGGTTTTATTAACCGGTACGGTGTTAGTAATTAATTATCGGGGATAATTACCTGCAGCCGCAATTGTCACATGGCAAGACATGGGGTACCTGCTATGTATCACATGCATGGCTGAGGGGTTACTTCCACCCATTGAATAAACACAGAGAGAAGAGAACAACTTTGACGTTCCTCTTTATTTACTTTGGTTAGGTACTGTGTAGTACATTGCTTACCTAAACTCTTATACTGGTTATTTATTTTATAACATTCATGAGTTAGTTAGGTACTACATTATATATAGAGCCAAATCATTTTTGCAATTCAGACATGTATCAAAAAAAACAAAAAAAATTCAGACAACAATTACTGTAGTTTTTGTCTTATGTATGCATCACAACAATTAATAATTAATGTGAGGCATTTATATATATATATATATAATCAGTCATAGTAGTATATATAATCTGTTGCAGCTTTATTATGAAATTTCAACACCTAAAAGATATTATATTCTGCACACACAACAAATTTAAAAAGAAATAAAGAAAGATATGATAATATAATATAAGTCACAGACTCACAGGTTGATTATGGCTAACCCAGCTAGCAAACTGTAGTGGGGTGATTAGGCCTGAATTTTTCTTTACTAAAAAGTTAAAAGTATCATCATCTAGATGATCTCTTTTCACTTACTTTTTCTCCTTTATATATATGAAATTGTGGAACTCAATGCATGAAAATTAAAATGGGATATATAATTAAGCTGTATGCATGATTTTTATCATGGATGTCCACTTCATTCTATAATAATATGTTGGAAATATCCACATCTTTCTATGGTGGTATCCTGCTCATAATTGCACTTAGGAGGTAACACAAATTTTTATGTGATACATCTTCATGATATAATATTGTACTATAATCATTTGTTGTCATCAGTTTGTTGAAGAACTAGTTTTCCGTTTATTTTCGTTAGAGTTTTTTTTTTTTAGACTTTTTTTTATATCACTTCACCAATCATATCTTACAATTCTCTTATCAATCATTTCTTCAACTACAAATAAAAAAAATTAGATTATCTCTCATCATTTCACTTTATCAACTTTATAACATTTTTTACCATTATTTTATTTATTATACGTACTACTTTATTTCAAAAAAAATTCACCAATCATATTTCATAATCTACACAAACTTAAAAAAAATATCTTAACTTTCTAATCATTACTGCAATCATTTTATCTAAAACAACCTTAAAAAAAACTTCAACCCAAAACAAACGGAGCCCATTTTTCAAATGAGAAAACCCATCATAAAATAAATTTAAAAAAAAACGAGCCCGAACCTAAAGGGTTTCATTGTCCCATCTCTAAAGTTTTGTAGATGATGCATGTAATTAAGTTAAGAGTTATGTCTCAGTGATCCAGTTTATAAAAACTGTTTGTATATCATTTTTTTTGTTGGGAGAAGCCGATTCAGGGTATCGAACTCTGACAGTATCACACTATAAGTATCCTAGGTCCAAAACATAATGCCCATATCTTTCACTAGCAAGTGAGAAGGATATATCACACTATAAGTCAAGTAAAAAGGGGTCCCATGAAAGAAGTTTGTCCTTAAAAGATGTAGTAAACATGTGATGTTAATTCACAAACAAAGTTTTCATGGACTCTCACATGTATACAAAGATCCTTTAGTACTTTGATCTTTTCCTTTTATTAGCTTTTGTAACTATCTGTCACACTATCTCTCTTTCTCTTTCACTTTCTCTCACCTTGTTATCTTTTACTTACTTTATATGCTTTCATAATAAACCATTGATTTTTTAACATGGAATTTTAATTTCTTCCATGCCCAACAACACAAACACTATACTTCTTATCTTCTTCTGCAACTCTCTCTGCTTAATCCCGGGTTTTTACGCGCTAATTAATACGTCGTTTGCTAGCTAATTAATACGTTGTTGTTCGTGTTAATTAACAACGCCGTATTATGGAAATCTTCAGCTACAGAAGCAGCATCACAACAGGTTAGTTGGTTTTGTTCAATCAGACGTACATTTAAACTAATTTTACTCTATTCTTCCTGTTCGATCTATGCTTTTGTTTACCATTGATGCGTAAGTAATCATGTTTAAATTGAAGGAAAATCGCTTGATTTTGAACTAAAATTCATTGATTATTACAGAAGATTAATTTTAAATATAAAAGTATAATTAATAGAGGATTTTGGAGCATTATATTATGATATATATATATATATATATATAATATATATGCATGCATTCAACCTTGGAGCTAGTTTTACATTGTGGTTGATACAAACATTTGTTTTAATGCTGATTCTGACACACTTTTTAACCGTTGATTAATTATATCGTAAGATTTTAATATGAGTTTTGTTATGATCAATGACGTAAAATCATATTATGTTATTCGTTATAATTAATGTTTCCAATTTCATTTTTACTGGAGCATTTGTTTGTCACACAAGTTGTTTGGCGGATATTAATTAATAAAGTGTTGTTTCCTAAAAAAAAAAAAAGATAAAAAAAAATAATGATTTTATTTTTATTTTTGGCTAGGACCCTGAAATGAAAGACTTTTTGGAGTACTTTTAGAACCGTGATAACATATAAATTTAATTAACTCTGAAAAAGCTATATTTTTCTCCGGAATTCTACCAAATCTGTTATATAATAAAACATGTTAGGCAATTGCTCACATGTGTTTGCATATTCGGTCATGAGAGACTTTATGGTGCAACGGTTGTAAGAAGGTTGTACCAAGTGGCATATATTAGAGCCTCTCATTTTTACTCTCTTTCACATAATACACCTTTATCGTGTGTGAGAGGTTAGAAATGAATTGGTTGTAATGTATGCCACTTTGCAGTACAACTCACTTCTTCTAACTGATTGTATTATAAAATTTGTCATTCGGTCATATATATATTGTATTGCGGTTTTTTAGCAACGACGGAGCCAGAAATTTAACTTTTAGTGGGTTAGTGGACTATTTATGAATAGTCGGGTGGGCTTTATTTTGATAACTGACTGTGTTGAATTGTGTTATATAAGTTTTTTTATTATAAAAGTAACAACCGGTTGGGTTTAGCCACCTCAAGCCTACCATCTGGCTACGTTCTTGGGTTTTAGGCCGTGTAGTAGTGTGGAGTATGAGCCGTGTCTTTAGTCTAGCTCAGGGGCGGATGTACCCTTTAAATAGGGGGGCAATCGCCTCCCCTTAGATCTGGAAAATACACTATCATGTATGTTGTGTATTTTTTTTGCCCCCCTTTAAAATTTACACTCGCTTATAGTATCGCCCCCCCTCATCCGGGATCCTGCGTCCGCCCCTGGTCTAGCTGTTCCTAGTTTTTTTGTTGTAAATTTTCTGTCATTCGGGATAATAATAAATTTCGTCCTTTGTGAAGGAAAGAAAAAAAAAACATTTCAGAAACGTCCAAACATGCAAATAACAATAATGTTGAAGAGGCCGTATACTGTCAAGAAGAAGAAAGAAGAGTGTTGAAATGATTTTTGTCATTGTGCTCTTAAATTATAACTCAATTAAATACAAAAAAATAAAAACTAGGAATGCATAATATGTATGTTTTTTTTTCTATTATTTTATGATGGTGATATGTATCCACCGGTAGAATTGTCGGGGTGAATAAAAATGCCCCTTAATCCATTCACATAACACCACATCCTGGTTCAGGGAACGTTTATTTTCGTCCTAACGATTCTGTTGGTGTACAACATCTATTATACACCACACTTAATCGACTTTATGAAGATTAATTATTGAGCTAATTAAGAACTGATTTTAGCTCAAGAGTCGACTTTCAAAATGCCGATTAGGTGTAGTGTTCAAGTATTGTCGTGTACCGATAGAAATGTTGATAAGAAAATTGCTACCAAAATATGGGGTTTATAATTTGCACCACACCCAATCTATATAATAGCAGAACCAACTTTCCCAAAATCTGTTCTGGAGCATAGAAATGACTTTTCGCAAGTGTATTGTGAGAACCGACACCTTAACCAACAAAAATTCGGTTTTAGGCTCCAGAATCGACTTTCACAAAGTCGGGTTCTGCTGTGGTGCAGAAGTAGAGCGATGCACGTATAGATGAAGTATGGTGGAAATAGATCCCCATAATTAATATCCTAAGGAATCTATTTATTCATGTGTGTAAGTGAAGACACGCCACTTGAGAGCTATATCTGGATTTTGTGTAGCTCCACCTGCCCAATAATTGCTTGATGATTTTCCTAAGTCAAAAGTTCCCTGACCGCTGCAAGTTCTTCAAGATAGCTACCTAAGCAGTGATAATTCATCTTTGATTCCATGAACAGTATGCAACAGAATCTTGAGTACTTGATCTTCTTGTTGTTGTTTTTTTTTTTTTTTTTTTTTTTGGTGATAATTCATCTTTCTTTCCATGAACAGTATGCTTGTAACATAATCTTGAATTCTTGCTCATTTTTTTAAGTGATAATTTGATAATCCATCTTTGATTCCATGAACAGTATGCTAGTAACAGAATCTTGAATTCTTGCTATATTTTTTTTCTTTTCCATCTCTGTTTTTCAAATTCAAATGAAACAACAAAACCAAACATAATTCTTGCTGCATCATCCTTCATCATCTAGACAAACTTTCTGTCAAGAATTTGACTGCAAACACATTAAAAAGTAATCTTTTTGACATGCATGTTGTTGAAGATAGACAGATTCTTGTTAAAGACACCACAATGAATCTCCTTTTGGGCACTAGAGTACACATTCGACCTTAAAGTCTAATCCAAGCTGTGATGCCTTTAACAAGCGCCTTCGTCGTTCCATTAAGTTTTTTTTTTTTTTTTTTTTTTTTTTTTGGTGTGTGTGTAAAATTTCATATATTTATATTTTTTTCATTGATACATTTCAGGCATGGAATTCCTCAAATTTTTAGCAGCTTGGCCAGAGATTCTCTCTCCTTGCTTATTTGAACATGCAAGCATACTTTTACAACTGGGATTTCTTGGAGTACTGTTGCTTCAATCCATAAAAAATCTTGTGGATTCACAATGCAAAGGCAAGAAAAATTCAATTCCTGCAGTAAAGTATGCTTCTGGACCAAGAATTTGTATGACTTTCTATATCTCTCTATTTTGCTCCATTTTACTTGTGGGTACTCATTCTGTAGCTTTGATGAGTAAAAATGACAGTAATCTCTGCGAATCCGGGTTTTCGGTATTTTCATCACAGGTTTTGGAAGTTGTTTCATATGGGATTTCATTGATTTTGCTTTATGTTTTGTTAAGACATAAACATGTTAAGCTCCCCTGGATTTTAAGGTTATGGTGGATTTCGAGCTCGGTTTTGTCCTTAACATGTGTGATTCTTGATGCAAATTTTATAGTAAAAAATCATGGAAATGTTAGTGTGAAAGATTTTGTTGATGTTTTGAGTCTTGTTGCATCTATATGCCTTTTTGTGGTATCCATTCGGGGTAAAACCGGCGTCGTATTCAACGTTTCTAATGGCCTATCCGCACCATTTCTCAATGGGAAAAGGGCAAGTCAATCAGATACAGATACCGGACACGTTACCAGACAGGAATCAGAGTCTCCATTTGGAAAGGCTACATTAGTACAAAGGGTAACTTTTTCGTGGCTTAATCCGTTGTTTGTGGTCGGAAAAGCGAAACCACTTGTCCAAGACGAAGTCCCACGTGTAGCTATTGATGATTCAGCAGATTTTTTGTCTCATCGGTTCAATGAATGTTTAGAAGAGGTCAAGAAAAGGGACAAGACTGAGAATCCATCTATATTCAAGGCTGTGTTTTTGTTTGTGAGGAAGAAAGCGTTGATTAACGCGTTATTCGCGGTTATAAGTGCGATATCATCATATGTCGGCCCGTATTTGATAAATGATTTCATAACTTTTCTTAGTGAGAAGAAATATTTTAGTTTAGGTTATGGATATTTACTTGCATTAGCCTTTTTAGCTGCAAAGATTGTTGAGACAACAGCACAAAGGCAATGGATCTTCGGTGCTCGTCAATTAGGCCTTCGGTTAAGATCCGCGTTGATATCTCAAATCTATAAAAAGGGCTTGCTCTTATCGAGCAAATCACGTCAGACTCATAGTAGCGGTGAGATCATCAATCTTATGAGTGTAGATGTTCAACGAATGACGGATTTCATATGGTATCTGAACATAATCTGGATGTTGCCTATACAAATCTCATTAGCCGTGTTCGTTCTTCATACGAATCTCGGGCTCGGTTCGTTTGTAGCGTTAGCTGCAACACTAGCAGTAATGGCTATAAACGTTCCGTTAACTCGGATTCAGAAGCGGTATCAGACGAAGATAATGGAATCGAAGGATAACAGAATGAAATCGACTTCTGAAGTTTTACGACATATGAAGACACTAAAACTTCAAGCTTGGGACACTTATTCGCTGCGAAAGCTCGAATCTTTACGGAAAGTCGAGTATAATTGGCTATGGAAATCTTTGAGGATGTCGGCTATAACGACGTTTATCTTCTGGGGCTCGCCTACATTCATATCTGTACTCACTTTTGGTGGTTGTGTCCTAATGGGTATACCGTTAACAGCTGGACGCGTATTATCCGCATTAGCAACGTTCCGTATGCTACAAGATCCGATATTCAACCTCCCTGATTTGTTATCTGTGATCGCGCAAGGCAAAGTGTCTGCTGATCGAATGTCGTCTTATCTTCGAGAAGACGAAATTCGAGCAGATGCAGTTGAAATAACTTCAGATAATCAATCAGAATACGCGGTTGAGATTGAAAACGGGACATTTACATGGAACGACGAATCGAGTACGCCTACACTCAATGGAATAAGATTACAGGTCAAAAAAGGGATGAAAGTTGCAGTATGTGGGACCGTGGGATCAGGGAAATCGAGCTTGTTATCATGTTTGTTAGGAGAGATACCGAAATTGTCAGGGAAAGTTAAGATTAATGGTACGAAAGCATACGTGCCACAATCGGCGTGGATATTGACAGGAAATGTTAGGGAAAATATACTGTTTGGGAAAAGTTATGAACCCGAAAAGTATAACAGAACAATTGAAGCATGTGCACTTGAAAAAGATTTCGAGTTGTTTAATAACGGCGATTTAACAGAAATTGGTGAACGAGGGATTAATATGAGCGGCGGTCAGAAACAACGGATTCAAATCGCGCGTGCTGTGTATCAGGATTCGGATATATATCTTCTTGATGATCCTTTTAGTGCTGTTGATGCTCATACTGGGACACAATTGTTTCATGTACGCGATTTTTTTCGAGTGTTTTTAGTTGTTAAGTTATGAATTTTTTCTGAAAAAATTGATGGTTTTTTGTGCAGGATTGCTTGATGGGATTACTCAATGAAAAATCCATTCTTTATGTCACTCACCAAGTGGAGTTTCTTCCTGCAGCTGACCTAATCCTGGTAAAGCAAAAAAAAAAAAAAAAAAACGAGTTCTGATTTACGATTCACGGATACTTTTGTCTAGTAACGTGTCATGTATTCGATACGTATCCGACACACACGCACTAGATACTAGTCCTGTCTGGTAACGTGTATTGTATCTGATACGTATCCGACACATATACGTACTGGATACATAGGATATACACCAAGGGCAAATTTGTGATTTTCACAAGTTGGATACATGAGTTGGTTAAGTGAAATGAAAAAACCATGTTGAAATTGAGTAAAAACTGTCAGACAGTGAATGAAAAGCTGTGCAAAATGATGAAAAACAACAAAATTGAAGAAAACTACTGAAAGTTGTATTATTTTGTGTTTTATTATTTATCATTTAGTCCTTATACTCTTATACTGTACAGTTTGGTCCCTATATTTTTAGGGCTTCTTCACTGGCACCACACCTGAATCTTAAGTTCGACTTTCTATCCATAGAATGTCGAATCTTGACCTTAGAATCGACTTTCCAGAGGTCGAATGTACACTGTGATGCCAGAAACAGTACCTACGGTGTGGTGCTAAAGATGCCTTTTTATTATTTGGTCCTTATAGTCTTAAAATGTAGAGGTTGGTCCCTATATTTTGTTGTTATTTACACATACGCCCTCCGTATTTGTATCCTATAATGTTTGGATTAACTGTAACAGGTTATGCAAAATGGAAGAATTGAACAAGCAGGAACTTTTGAACAGCTTTTGAACCAAAACATTGGATTTGAATCACTAGTTGGTGCACACAATGAGGCTCTAGAATCAATCTTCAACGTCGAAAACTCGAGTCGAACGTTCGATCACGCCCCAACCAATAACGAATCTGCCATCGAATCCGACACGAACTCCGAATTCCCACATACAAAACAAGGGTCAGAGCACAATCTTTGTGTAGAAATTGCAGAAAAAGAAGGAAGATTAGTCCAAGATGAAGAAAGAGAGACAGGAAGCATTGGAAAAGAAGTTTATTTCGCGTATTTGTCCATCGCGAAAAGCGGTGTACTCGTTCCGATTATCCTTTTGGCGCAGTCGTCGTTCCAGATATTGCAGATTAGTAGTAATTACTGGATGGCTTGGGCTTGTCCTACTGGAAATGACGAACCGGTTATCAAGATGAACTTGATACTATTGGTTTATGTGGTTTTATCGGTTGGAAGCTCGGTTTGCGTGTTGATTCGAGCTTCGTTGGTAGCTATAGCTGGACTCATGACTGCAGAGAAGATGTTTGGTAAAATGCTGCATAGTGTTATGCGTTCGCCTATGTCGTTCTTTGATTCTACACCAACAGGAAGGATCTTAAACCGGGTAAGTACCGTTGCAAGTTTAAAAATCAATCTGATTCAAGAATCTTAGGGCTATGAAACTATGGTTTTTGTTCTATGAACAGGCATCTACAGATCAAAGTGTGCTAGATTTGGAGATGGCTAACAAATTAGGATGGTGCGCGTTCTCGATTATACAGCTATTGGGTACCATTGCGGTTATGTCACAGGTAGCATGGGAAGTATTCGTCATCTTCATTCCGGTTACAGGCGTTTGCATCTGGTACCAGGTAACATATGATCCATCATTCTTCACGGTTATGATGCACGAATACATATGATCCATCATTCTTCATTCCGTATCCGATATTATCCGACACCATTTGGTTTTGCATTCCTTGTTTTTTTATTAATCAAAGCATTTGTAGAGATATTACAATCCAACAGCAAGAGAGCTAGCGCGGTTATCCGGAATACAGAGAGCTCCAATCCTTCATCATTTTGCAGAATCACTTGCTGGAGCAGCAACGATTCGAGCCTTCGAACAACGAAATCGATTTACGAACTCGAATCTGCATCTGATTGACAACCATTCAAGGCCATGGTTTCATAATGTTGCAGCTATGGAATGGCTATCTTTTAGACTAAATCAATTATCAAATTTTGTCTTTGCATTTTCTCTTCTTCTGCTAGTTTCTCTCCCAGAAGGAATTATTAATCCAAGTAAGTAAATGCATAGATCGATTTATGCCCTGTTACTGTTCTACGAAATGCCACAACGAACGCCACAACAAGCAAACCATAGCAAGATATTAAGGGGGTGACACAAAACATAGCAAGCAACACTGGGCTTTTGCTATGCCCCCGCGATGCCTTGAGATGCGTGTTGTGGTATTTTAGTTGGTCCCACTGCCGCGCCATGTCGTGGTATTTGTTGTGTCAATATCGGAATTAGAAACCATGTTTTATCTCTGTATTGCAAAATTGTAGGTATTGCTGGTTTAGCAGTGACATATGGGATCAATCTGAATGTATTGCAAGCATCAGTTATATGGAATATATGTAATGCTGAACAAAAGATGATATCTGTTGAGAGAGTTCTTCAGTATTCAAATCTTGCAAGTGAATCACCTTTGGTTATTGAAAATAGCAGACCACCGCATGATTGGCCTAACACCGGCACCATCAGTTTCACGAATTTGCAGGTAAAAACCGAGTGCCTTTTCACACAGTACACTATTCTGACCAAATTGATTACGTGATATCATGCGATTTGCAGATTCGATACGCAGAACACTTGCCATCGGTATTGAAAAGTATAACCTGCACATTCCCTGGAAGAAAGAAAGTCGGTGTTGTAGGAAGAACAGGAAGCGGTAAGTCGACGTTGATACAAGCGCTCTTTCGAATCGTCGAGCCGAGTTACGGAAACATCGTAATCGATAACGTCGATATTACGAAAATCGGTCTTCATGATTTGAGGTCAAGGCTTAGTATCATTCCTCAAGATCCTACAATGTTTGAGGGTACTGTTAGACTCAACCTTGATCCTTTGGAACAGCATTCTGATAATGAAATCTGGGAGGTATATATATATATATATTATTACCTTTCTGTCCCTTGATTCCTGTTGTTTATTTACAGGTTTTTTTACGCAGATTAAGTAAGTGATGAATGTCGTAAATTTTAGTTTTAGTTCGTAAAAGTCTAAAATACCCTTTATATCTATCAGGCTTTGAAGAAATCACAGTTAGGTGATATTGTGGCCCGAAAACCGGAGAAGCTAGAAACTGCAGGTAACTTGATTTATTGTGAGTGTATACTCGACTTTTTGAAAGTCGAGCGTGTTTGCGTAGTGCTACAGTATGTTTGTTGTGGTGCTACAGTAAATAAATGAATTAAAGATTTGTTTTTGATTTGATGGGATTTATATATAGTTGTGGAAAATGGAGAAAACTGGAGTGTAGGACAAAGGCAATTATTCTGCTTAGGAAGAGCATTATTAAAGAAAAGTAGAATCCTTGTTCTTGACGAAGCAACGGCATCCGTTGATTCTGCGACTGATGGGATCTTACAGAAGATCATAACCGAAGAATTTAAAGATCGAACGGTTGTTACGATTGCTCATCGAATCCACACGGTTATCGATAGCGACTACATCCTTGTCCTAAGCGATGGTAAGAAAAACTATACACAACTAAACTACGCGAGCTTTTACGTGTGGCTCTGCATCAGAATTTCCCCATTTTTTTTTTTTTCTTATTTCTTTATTGTTTTTGTTATTATAACTGAATTTTGAATGTGTTTAATAAATGAAACACAGGAAGAATAGCAGAGTATGATACACCAGCAAAGCTACTGGAAAGAGAAGATTCATTTTTCTCTAAATTGATAAAAGAGTACTCCAAAAGATCACATAGTTTTACCAGTTTAAACAAGCTTCAATAATAATAACTTCTTGTTGTTGTAATCAAAAGACATAAAACCTTTGATTATTGTAGCATTTATTATGATGATGAAAATGTGTATGATGAACAATTGGAAAAAAAAAGATGAGTATTGTTTTCTGAAGCATGCACTTTGAGTTGAATCTTGATTTTTGTTTTATTTTTTTTACGGTCGTTGAAGACACGACAACGAATCTGATTTTTGGGCCATTATATTGACATTTGACTTCTTGAAAGTCGATTCTAAGCATTTGATTTTACAGAGGTCGAATGTCCATTTTCGACCTCTGTAAAGTCGAACTTGGTTTAAAGTATATGATGTCACGGTAGATTCATTGTGTGGTGCCTTCAACGAACAGAGCTTGCCGAGGGAGCCTGCATTGTATCCATCAGCCAGCTCTACTTGGTAAATCATTTTTTTTTTTTTTTTTTTTTTTTTTTTTTTGAGTTAGTAGGTAAATCATTAAGTATGATAAAAGCTCGCCTCGCGAGCAAAACTTTATTTCGATTTGTATAAGCTCGTGTTTGTTTAAGTAAACGATTCAAAATCAAGTATTTTGTTAAACTCGAACTGTAAACAAACAAACACGACACATTACACATACGATTACGGATGTTCCTTTAAGTTCACGATAAAATATACATACTCAATTTCTTTCTAACTTATACTTAACTAAATGCGTCAATCTTGAAGAAACGCTCGTTTGTTGAATTTAAATGAATCAAACTTGAAAAGAAAAAAAAAACGCTGTCATGCACAAAAGGGCCCGTTTGTTCGATGTAAAAGTGCATGACTCAAGCTAGAGCTCGAAATTAAACGAGCCAAGCTAGAGAAAAAAAATCCACTCGATGTCTTCCATGCGCTAAACGAGCACAAATACGTTATGAGATATTCGATTCGGTTTGATCCAACAAAAATGAGCCGGTCTCGAACTCTAAATTCAACGGGCAAAAGCTTGACAAAAATCAGCTCGTTTATTAGTTTGGATCCGGATCCTCGGCTTTGAGATCCTGTTTCTCCCTACTTTGGGGGCGTGGCGGATCGCGGCCGTCCGCTCACGTGTCGGAGGTCGGAGGTCGAGTTCGCGGTCGAGCCCAACACATTTGGGTGGTGGAGAGTCGGCCACGCGTGTCTGGCTTATAAACCGGGGTTAAAAGTGGTGATCCAGTTCCCGTTTATTAGGTCATTCATGTGTTAAATGTGCAAAAATACAAATATGAGCTATTTGACTCGATTCGATTTGATTCGACATATGACTACACTTGTCGAATCACTAGGATTCACAATCCTCGCCACCGTTCCATTTGCTCCTTATGGGCGGACCACGACGCCTTCCTCCTCCCTAACCGCCGCCGCAGTTGGGTTATCTCCTCCACCAATTCGCAGCCTCTTGTCCTGAAACAATGTCCATTACTCTTTCATCTTTATTTTCTGCCCATCATTCATTTCATAAACCACAAAACTCTCTTTTCCACTCAGTACCCCAGGCTCAACCCATCCAAATTCGGCTCAGAACCAATCCAATTAAGCTAAAGAGAGCTCATAATTTATCTGGGTTTTTAGATAATCACTTTAAAGTCCCATTTAAGGGTAAAAGATTTAATCTTGGTGGTTTATTGAAAGCTGGGAAGGATGAATTTGAGCAAAAAGAGAATGGTTTAGATAAAGCTGAAGAGGAAGCTCGTGGGCGAAGCACTATGCCTGATAGATTCCGGCCATTGACAAAAGAAGTACCTGAAAAGCCTATTAGATGGCCTTGGTTTGTAGGTATTGTACTACTTTACTTGTTCAAATGTGCATCTTTTCATTGTTATGTGTAATGTGTTTCTTCTTTTGTTGTGTTAGAATCATTAGAGGTATCCAAAATCATTAGTCATGATGCCCTTCCAGTTTTTTTAAGTGAATTCTTGGTGTTACTTAGGTAATCCTTTTATGAATGGCACTTGGTAAAGTCGCCATAAGTGACATTCGACCTCCTGAAAGTCGATATTCGACTTTAAACAAATCGAATGTCCATTTTTGACCTATGTAGAGTGGAAACCTAGCCCAAAGTGTAGTGGCACGATGGATTTGTTGTGGTGTCTTTAAGAATTTAATTGAAGAAGGGTGTATATAGTGGTGCCAACAAATCTACCGTTATGGCACAACAATGATAATCAAGATTTTCACAGTCCATTTTAGAGCTATTTGTCACAATGATGAGCTAAGAATCGACTTTATACGGGTTGGTTGTTTTCGGTGTGGTGCTACTAAAGACTGCCCATTGATTAAGTATGTGGTTACATCAACTTGCTTTGCTCAAATTCTATTTACTGACCCTAGTGTGTCCTTTTCTCCATTGCCAAGGTTTCATAGAGGGTTATTTAGGGGAGGAGCAAAAAATGTGGTGGGGCTTTTTGGTACTTGGAGGTTAATTTTATGACTACATCGGTGTCTGTCCGAATCTCTTATCGCAAATTCCAGAATAACATTAGTTCCTTTGTGGTAGTAATAGACGAAATCCGAAGGCTTCGTAATGATAAAGTAGGAAGAAAATGTTGCAAAATTGCTAAGGTTACAACAGTCATTTGGTTCTCTTCTCTATCTTCTAAAAGATGATTTCCGTTGTGTGGCTGACTTATAACCTGCCTCTGTTGAGTTGTATTTGATTCAGAAGCCAAAAAAGGCTTACTTTATATGTAAAATTGGATGATGGGTCATTTTAAAGAAAAGGAAAAGGTTGAGCCCCAACTCAAACTGCCTCTGCTGCCCTGTCCCTAGAGCTTCATGGAGGATGTAAATCGAGGGTTATGCCCCAGTGGTCCAGTTTGCAAACATTGTCTATACACATTTTTTTTGTTGTTGGGGATCGAACTCCCAACTCCCACACCCCTGCTCTTTTACCGTTGAGCTATGCCCCTGAGGGCGATGGGTGTTGGACTATGTAGTAGCCTAGGTGGATCTTGCAATTGGTGTACTATGCGAGGACAACTGTCTACGATGCATGGCTACTTTTGGCTGGTAGCTGTGTATGCGATACGTATCCGACACAATATGCATTAGATACTTAGGATACAAACTTGAATGCGAATTTGTAATTTTTAAAAGTTGGATACTGGATTAGGATATTCTAACTTGGGTTTGCAAATTTTTTTTTTGGTTGTAATGCAGCATCTGCGTTTGCATTGTATGCATGGAGAGTTGTCATATGGGAGCTTTACAATTGGAAAAAAGCTGCAGTAGCCATAGTTCGATTCTTCGCGTATATATCGAAGCTTCTTTTAGCCATCGTCTTCTATTTCATCGGCGATTATATTACCGCTTCGATCAGAGCACTCGAAACTACATTATACACCATCCGCGCGTGGTACTCGTGGATAATCGCGTACGCCCCAATTCCAGAACTCATTACAATTATCATCCTTTCATCAATCATATTTGCAATTTCTGAAGCTACAGTGCCGGATTCTGTAAACGGCCAACCGGGTCTTTTAACGGTTGCCGGATTAATCGGATTTGCTGCGGTTAAAAGCTACATTTCGGAAGTGTTTTTCTGGATATTACTGGTTGGGATATTCAGTTTTGCTCGGTTTGTAAAGAAGAGAGATTACATGGCGGCGGTAATGCCGGTAGCAGCGGTGTTGGCTGCCGTAGGAGAGCTGTGGGTGAGAATTATAGTGATCGTTTCGTATTTGGGTTTGGCGGTTTTCCACCATTGGAAAAAGCAGCAGGCGGATTTTAATGGCGAAGAAGAAGATGAAAAACGAGATGCTGGTGTGATTAGGAGAACGCCGGTGCCACTTGTGTGTGCGGCATTGGCTATCGGTGTTCGCCTTGCTGCGAAATGGGCCGGATATCGGCATCTGACATGGATGATTGTATGATTGGGATTGGAAAATTTTGTATTTTGCTGACATTTTTATGCTTTGATCAAGGAAACATTCCTTTTTTTGGATAGAACAACTGAACAAGTGTATGATAGAGGACTTTCGTTTTCGTCAGATATTTTTAACAAATTCTTTATTTTTGCTGCTTTAAATATCATTTTCCTTTTCTTTATCTTTATTTAATACTAATAACATCTCTATTTTGTATGAAATAGATCATATATATATTGTTGTGTATATCGAGAGTCGGTGTAGTGAAATTCTATCTGATAAGTTTTTTTGCTTTTAAGGAATTTGTTGGCAGTGACGTTACTTGCGTTACAGGAACATCAGTAAGGGTGGCGATGGTGAGAGACATCACTGGCGGTGACATAGTTCATGTACAACGAGAATTAATGACAATGACAACCCGACAATATTTGTACACGTAGCGAGCTAAGAGTAATTTTGTGATGTCGAAGCAAACATACCAATAAATATGATAATTTATGATATACAAAGCAAATTTACTTACTTCGTTGTGTTTAAGCGATTGTAATCAAGTTTGTGATGATAATAGAGATAGAAGTTGCCTTCAATTTTACAGTTGGACCATTCACACAAATTCACAAGAATTAGGCTCCTTTAATTGAGTCTCATGAACTCAACAACAGCAGCAACTAGAACCTTGATTAAAAAGTTAGGTAATTCAGTTAGAGAAGTTGCGAAACAAAAGCTCTAGTTGGTGGTACACTCTCACACATGGTCAGCTTCTTCTCGTGCCATTGCCGGTCGAATCCCTTTGGTTGATCTTATTCTCGAAGTCCGTGATGCAAGGGTACGTTGAGAAATAAGCACAAAACCCATTGCTTACAAACTGTTTGATGAAATGCCTGTTTGAATGCATTGTGTTTCCCATTTTTATTTTATTTTTTTGCACTGTACGTCCTCTTTTTTTTTATCTATTCTGTTTCACGTGAAAAGCTCATTTCTTGGTTTTCAATTGTATGTAAACACAACCTTTTGCTGAATGGGTAATGTTGTATCAACGACTATTTAGACATAACAGGTGACACAATACTCTTTTACACTATTGAATATGATGTGTCTATATTAGAGATGCTTCTGGTGTGTCTAGTGGGGATGGTCACGTGACCCCTCTGAGATTTCATGGTTTTTACTCAATCTTTAACATGGTTCTTCATTTCACGTATCCTAGTTATGGATATGCGTATCCAAATCACGTATCAAACTTTAAAAATATTACGAATTCTCCCCAAGTATACAATGCATATTTGTGTCAGATACGTATCGGATACATGACACACTACTAGATAGAACTGTCCGTGCATCATAGGTTTAGGATGTACATGGTTTATGACATGTGTCTTTTGTACAACAAATGGACTTGAATTTTTTGGAACATTCTTATATAGGTGTAGAATTTCCTTCATTTCTAAGCATGCTATATCCTATTTTTTTTACGGTTTTTTTCTTCAGATTTGATTCAAATTTTTCTCTTTTTTGGGTGTAGATTCCATTGTCTTCGAAATTTCATAATTCCAAAGATCTTTCATCTTCCTCAAGACACATCATTGTCTTAAACAAGGTGGACCTCGCAAATCGATCAGTAATAAAGGTAAACTCCTTGTAGGTATTTCTTGTATACAGCATTTTGATTTCCAGGGACTAAGAATGTTTGATCGGAAGAATTAGTGCAGCAGGTTTGTATCTTATATCTTTACGCGATTGATTTTTTGGTTTCTATTTGTCTAATCCAATAGCTTAGTTATCCTACATCCGAAGTTCTTCGCTGTTAACTACAGAGAAAGGAAAGCTGAAGCATGCCATTCTTAGTCCACATCCAGGAGAGACCAAGAATATCACTAGCTTGAAGATGTGTCCTAGATACACCTGGAATATTGCCACCTGAGATCTTTAGTGAAGATGTGTGCTCCAAACTGGCTTTGACAGGTGAATTTCTTGCATTTTGATTCTGTTTTTCCACTTTGTTCTTTGGTAATATATATAACTAATTGATGCAAGAAACCAAACAGTATGCAAGAGAATTTTGAACATCTTTTTCCTATATGTAGGAGCTATCCAAGATTTTATTACAAGGAAAACAATTCTAGCTCAGTATTTTCTTCCTATTCTTAATCAAAGTGATGAATACAAGAAATGGGAAAAGTTTTTATCCACTGCAAATACTATTATAGATGATATTGAACTTTCAGATGTCAAGCAGAGAAAGAAGCAGCTATCTGATCATACACAGGTATATATATAGTGCATATTGTACATCTATGTTGTTGGAAAATGTGTGTATATATATAAGTATATTTATATGTTTGCACAAATATAAAAACAAGGCACTGTTATTGGCACCACGGTCAATCTACCGGGCACTACACTCAGAAGTCGAAATTTGTATTCGGCCTCTGCAGAGTCGAATTTTGTGCTAAAATTCGAAGCTGTAGATGTCAAATATCACTCTGGTTCCCTAAATGTAGATTGATTGTGGTGCTTACATCCATGCCCATATAAATATATATAAATTATAGTTTTGCAGGAGTGTAAGTGAGCCTAGCCGAGTCCATACTCCCTAGGGCTAAATGTCGGCTCGATTGAAAAAACTTGAACTCGATCGAGTTAGAAAAACTTGACTTGTTTAATAAAACTCGACTTGACTCATAAGCTCGAGTACTACTGAGTACGGAGCCACATTAAAAGCAATATGGTGCCGCTAAAGACGCCCTTTCACTTGCGAGCTTTACCATTTCGTCCGTGGTGGTTACTTTGTCTGATGAATATTGTGGTTTGCAGGACATGATAGTGAATGAAGTGAGGAGGGTACTTTATGAGGCGGTTTCATCTTTCAGGGGTAATTTTGGAAATGAAAAAGATTTGATGCAGATTGTTGAAGTAGAGTTCAATCTTTTACAAAGTGTTTTTCACATAAAGCACCTTTTTTTCTCGATCATTCAAATGAGGGTAGTGTTGGCAATACAATTCTTTGGTAAATTACTTGATTTATATCGTCTGCAGAAGACTTGGTCATTACATTCTTGACTCTTGTCCTAGTACAACTACTTATAAGGAATAAAAGCTTTAGAATACAACACTTCGCTCGTTGAGTTGTATAAAAGTTGTATCAAATGATACTGAATCATATCATTTTATTTATATTTGATTCTTTGTTTTTATGTTGTTGTATGTATGTTAAAAGTAATTTGCCTTGTTATCTTTCATTTTTCCAGTCTTAAACATTACATTATCGCAAAGGTGAGCCCTACCGGCTCTCACAGTGAGGTCCTCACCGATAGTTTACGTGAGAATTTTAGAGGTGGTTCCCACCGCCTCTCATTGTGGGTAAGTCGACAGCCTTACCGTCTCACATGGTAGGTCCTCACCAAGACGCTCTTCGAGGATTTTAGAGGTGGGACACACCGTCATCACGGACCCACGATCAAGGCAATTATTCTTGTATGATAATTGAATCTAATACCACCTAAAACGCTCTGGATTTTTCAGACCTAGTGACGCTAGGTGAACTATCTTGGATTTGGTAACTACTTAGACCTATCGTCGAATGTAAATTCAATATTCGTCTTTACAGAGACCGAATCCCTATTTTCAACCTTTATAAAGTCAAACCTAATTATCCAAAGTATGAAGTACTATTGTATTTATGTATATATAAATATTATGGAAGAAAAAGTTGAAGTCTTTGTACATTTGGTGTTTGAATATAACAAAATAAATAATTGTGCATGTTGATTTGATTAATAAATATGTGACATTCATCCAATAAGATCCATCTACCTTGTCTCGTCAAACTATAGATCTAATCCCATACTTATTCAACAACACCATTAATCAAGTCAACTATGCAAAAAATTATTAAACATAACTCGGTGGTTAAAAAGCTCGAGTGTTACAGTGATAGTCTTAGTCTAGCTGAAGTGTAGGGGTTTGAATCATGTATGAAGCAATATTTTTGCATCAAAAAGATTTAAAATCTGTCCGAGTATACTGAACCATTGAATCACATCCATCCCCCACTAATCCTAGGGGCGAGATGAATCGACTGAGGCTAGCCAGTGTCAAGGTTAGTTCAGTCGACCCCCTCATTGGCTCGGTCAAGAACCTCTTGTCTCGGATTTTATAAAGAAAAATATAACAAGTAATAAAATAAATCCGGTTTACCCCAAGTGCAGGGATCGTAGTATAGCGATTAATACCGGAGTCGAATCCACAGGGAATCGGGGTTGGTCTAGTTTTTAACTAACTTCTAAATTAACACAACTACTACTACTACTAAAATTGGAAAATAAAAACAATTAAAAACTACAACACAAAACAAAACTAACAACGAAAAAAATAAAATTAAACTGGACAGAAGATTGGAAATCTAAAGCCAGGAAATATGATTACGAACCAAATTAACTAAACTAATTCTACTCTATAACCTAAATATGCAATAAAGATTCTAACTTTGCTAAGCAAACCAAGCACAAACGATTTATCAATAATTTTAACAACGAACAAGCAATTGATCCACCAATTCTATAACATTCAATTCTTCTCTCGATTATCTAGTGATGATTAATCAAAAGTTGTGATTCACCTATCATAAGTATGAATTTTTAATTTCTTAGATAACTCGTCTATCAATCTTTCATCTCTCGATCCTAAAGATTAACGCTTTTAATAACAAAGGTATGAAATTTCTCAATCTCTTAACCTAGAAGTTCAACCTAACAACTCTCGTTAATTAGATTAAAGATCTAATCTTTACTACGGTGATCTAGGTTTAATAATCAACTCTCATAAAAAATTAAACATCAAGCATGCAAGGTATCCATCGATTAAATTGCGTAATAACAATGAAGAACATAATAAAGATACAACTTTTTATTAAAAACTCACAAGATAATCCAAAGAGAAATCAAATTGTTGATAGAATTGGCTTCACAAGGCTTGTTCCAAAGAGCTCTAGCCTCTAATCATCGCTTGAATACTCGAATAAGCTTCCAAAAGTACATGTAATGAAAGAAATTTATCTAGGAAATCAAAAGCATAAACTTTGTATGTGGAGGGTGCAAACCACAGGGAAATCGCCCCTTAGGGTTTATGTGGCCGCCTATGATAATTGTGTTCTTCTAGGGATGGAAAAACGCGCCTATTTATAGAATTATGAGTCGGTTTAAGCTAAGTCGGCGTATGGACGCCCGTCCAAGGTCCTGGACGCCCGTCCATTCTGCATGAAATTCTTGAGTCGGGCGAGTCATATCGACGCCGTTCTATGTAATTTTAGGCGCTGTTCAAAGAAATATCTCAACTTCCTCAATCCAATGACTCTTCCGGGCGCTGCTCACTCTTTCCAAACGCCCGTCCACCGGACGGAACTTCAAACGCACGCTCGCCTCAATTTCATTCCAAATTTACTTTAAATCTTCAATCCAATCTCAACTTTATCTCTTTTCTTCTATTCAAATCTTCAGTTGAACATCGTTTTAGCTCCTTCCATGACATATTTGTGTACCTTCAAGACGATAAAAACATGAAAAGTGTAAAATCATTCATATAGATAGAAAATCATCAATAAAACCACGTAATCAACTCGACTTTGCAATCAAACAACTTCAAACTTCATTTGCTTAATAAATCCATTAACCACTTACTTTTCTATGCAAATCATCAGAGTATAGAGGGATTTGTTACGAAATAAAGCGATATAAATCATAGAAAATCACCATAAACAACTCCCCCACACTTAGCTTTTGCTCGTCCCGAGCAAAACAAAACAAGATAAAGGCTCGGAAAAAATTTATAGACATTTCAGCAAGTATAAAGCATATTCAATAAGTTAGAGGTTCACCCCTGTGTGTGTGCAAAGCCATAGTAAACTTTCACTAAGTCCAAACTTGAAATTGTCCAAGCAACTAGCAAATACCCATTCAAACTAGAAAAAGATGATACTTATAACATGCGCCCTACAAAACGTAACATATCCTGAAAAGGATGATAGAATACATTTAGGACCTTTCTGACACACTTAGAGGATAATCCCTACAACATATTTGTCGGTTTATACTGGGGATAAGGTAGGCGATAACTAAGTCTTTCACTTATTCATACCAATACCTTATATAAGTTGATTTAATAATCTTTCTCATATAAACGCACATCAGAATGAGCTCTTGCCCGTCATAGTAGAATAGGACATTCGAGATATACCCTACCTTACTCAAATCATAAGGCAGCTTCTTCTGACTGTCGTGAGCTTTTGGTCATCATAGTGGTATAGGACATTCGTGATATGACCTACCACACTCAAATCATCGACCAGCTTCCGACACACCCAATTTTTTCATTTTAAAACAACGTCTTCCCAAAGCACAATAGTTACGTTTCGCGTATCACATTCAAACCTAAGACATTCACAGTATGTCATACTCTGGTTCTAAACACAAACTATTATAATTCCCACGACATGTACATTAGCACTAAGCACAAGATACTTATAAGATAATCAAATATTACTAATCTAAATGGGTACAACTTTATAATTATAGCTCATCATTTAATATGGCTCGTGAAATGTATGTCGGGTGAGACATCTAACCTACTAAACACACAGTATAAAGCATCAATGACTATAAAAACCGAACAAAAATATGCACTTGCTCAGGACAAAACAAAAAAAAATTGAAAAATTTCAGCTCTTTTCAGCATAGAATAATAAATTAAGCAAATGTAGGTACACACTACCATATTACCCCTCCCCCACACTTAAACAACAACATGTCCTCAGGTTGTGCAGAATTTAAGAAAATAAAGAACTTAGCTGATTTGGTATAGATACTCGAACCGTTGGTCAGGAATGAGCATGAAGAAACCAACGTTCGCAACGACAAAGATAATCCATTTCAGCATGATTTCAAAGATAGCTCGACAAAACAACTAGAAACATACCTGCACTACTCGATAAACACGGTAAAATCTCGGGGAAAACGGGGAATATATCATAGCACGCAACAAAAAAAAAAGAAAATAAAGATAAAGAGAAGTCGAATCAAATCAATAAATCACTTCCATAGAAGGAAAAATAGAAAGCATAGGAATGTCAAAAATACATATCCAACTACAGATGAAAGTATAACGCGCCTTATGGCTTACAAGATTCATCAATCAAATAAAAGCAACGGAAACCGACAGTAGCTTAATGAAAAGTACAGATGAATCAAGTAAGAAAATATAGTATCGAATACAACCCAACATCAGTGATAAAATACAAATTCAAAGCATCAGAAAGTCATGACTGGCCAGGTGCTGACGAATCACCAGTAGGAGGGGCTCCATCAGTAGGAGTATCTGTAGACGGTCCGGTCCCTGTGCTGTAGTCCTCCCCTCAGTGTCAACCTGCTCCTCATCAGATGATGACTCCTCAGCCTGCGTAACCCGAGTAATCGCCTGCACAATGTCATCAGAAAAAACGTAATCCATAGTGCTCGGGTTGAACGATCTCGGATCTCTCAGAGGCCGACCCTCACTCATCAGCAGTAGAATGGTCAGAATATTGCTCTGCGTCTGCCAGATATCTTCCATCCAATTCCTCAAACTGTTCGCCATACACAACCTCATCCTAACTGAGGGAGATAAAGATGGAAGGGATGACATCGGAGTCGGTGCGGAAGATGATCCGGGCTGCTTGCTGCCTCATCCTCAGACTGGCCTATAGATCTCACTTTCTCTCTCTGTAAGTACCTCGGATTCTTAGGCCTATGATCCGCTTTATACTCGGGAACCTGAGCATCCTGACACAGGCTATGGATCAAATGTGGACAAATCAAGCACCGAGCGTAAACTTTCTGATTCAATGCAATCTCATCAAACATCGTCTGACCAACATCAACATACAACTTGAAATTTAGGGCGTACAACATCCCTAAGTCGCCAATGTGAAAATGCGTAAGGTTGTTCTTAGGCAACAACCTATTCTGAATAAACCTACATTGGATTTTCCAATCCTCCGCCCAAGTAGTCGTCACCAACTCTTTCCTCGCACCACCAGGCCTAAGTGTCCACGGCACATCCGGGCACACTTTCAGTCTCAACTCCTCAAAAGGATCCTCACCCGCATCCTGTTTCACCTTGATCGCTTCCTTATAATCCAAACCTTCAAATGGTGTCAACTTGTATTTATCATTTATGACCTGTGGTGTAAAATGCACCTTGACTCCTCGAACCATAACTACCCCAGTTTCTAGCTCCGTCTCAGAATAGTTCGCATAAAATTCACGGACTAGGGTTGCATTTACGGGAGTTCTAGGGGTTCTCATCAACGCACTCCACTTTCTATCCGTTAACACCTTCACAAAAGACGGATCGACCTTAGGCTCAAGAACGGCTTGCTCTATCAACATGGTACGTGTAAGAAAATGCTTATTGTACACCTCTAGTGCCTTGGGGTTAACGAACCTCCGTGCAAAAGGAATAGGAACATGGGGTCTAACATTTTGTCTAACTGGCTCCACCCTCTCAGTTGCTTCCTCAGGTCTAGACCTAGGTTCTTCTTCGTTCTGCTCAACCCGAGGCTCCGACACCCTAGTCTTCTTCCTCAATAAGGGCTCATTGTCAGTATCAGACTCAGACTCATCTATCAAAGGTACCCTAGCTTGACTTTGAGTGGCCCTAGGTGGGTTTTGACGTTCTCTAATCTGGATTCCTCGGTTTGGATTCACTAGACTCGGATCCACCACCTTTTTTTTCTTACTAGGCTCCTTGGCTATCCCCTTTCCATGCCTTTTTTGTCCCAAAGTATCCTCTTTACGCACCATTTCAACTTAAACTAAACAACAACCAACCCCAAAACACAATGCAATACAAAACCAACCCGTTTATCGTCCAAACGGGATTTCCCAACAATTCAAACACCAAACCAAACCAAAACCACAATGCAGGCATCCACCATAAACCATCATCACCCCAAGTCATCAACAAAGTAAAACAATAAACAAAACAAGAGAAAAAAACAATAAGGTGCAATTCATGTGAAAAAGTCGATTCGAAAATCGAACTCAAAAAAAACGTGAATTAACCCAAGAAAAGTTTATAGATTCTTACCAAGTACGATGATAGGATGATGATAATGGTGATTTGCAGCCCTAACAACGCACGAATGACCGAAAGTTTGGATTTTTGTCCTATGGAAACCGCAGAAGCTAGGTCATTGAATCGGATCAATGAGTGTTTGTTGAAGAATTTGGCTTTAAGAATCGAAGAGAGGATGTTTGTAGGTGTTTGTAGAGCCTTGAATCGCCTAAATCGGTTTAGAAATGAAGATTTAAGAGCAAAAGGGGAGAAAAGTCGGGTATTTCAATTTGAATGCTCTGGTTCGAATGAATTTCAGAGGTCGGGGGTATATATAAAAAGGGGGTCAGACGGGCGTTCACAATCATGGACGGGCGTCTGCTGGAACTCTTATGAACTGGACGGGCGTTCGTTGAAATGGACGGTCGTTCACCTGGATACTTGATGAACTGGACGGGCGTCCGGATAGACCAGACGTTCGTCCAAGTTTTCAAATCAATACAGAGTTGGAGGGAAAAAAGTGGACGGGCGTCCAAGAAGAGTGGACGCTCGTTCAATGAAAGCACAGGGCAGACGGGCGTTCTGAGACATGGACGCACGTCCAAGATAAAAATTATGCAAAAATATAAAAACTTTTCATTCATTTCAATTCCAACCCTTATTTCAACATACAAAGCATACAAAAACTTCAAATACATATAAAAACTAGAAAGTAGTGGGTTGCCTCCCACCGAGCGCTTTTGTTTTACGTCATTTGCTCGATGAAACATCTAACGAAGCTAGTCATCATAAATGTCAGCCCAATCCACAATCCGGATTAGACGACGAAGCATGTCAATCGCAGGAGGGAAGTCATATTCATCTTGTAAGGCCCAGTCTTCTCCCGCAACGTCTACTCCTTTAAAATGTTCAGTACGTAGCACTAGCATCAAATCAGTCAGCATTGGGTCGTTTAGAATCGTATACGGATGTCCTAACGCACTCTGAAAGTCCTCAGTGCTAAACTCTCCACCACCCACAGCTTGTGGTAAAATGATAACGTAGGTAACGGTCCTGAGGCGTGTGATGATATCATAATCTACGTCAAGAATAATCGTCCCTCCAGGTCCATCATCTAAAGTGACAAGGCGGATTCTACTAATGAATGGGATCTCATGCGGGGGAACTCCGTAATCCATTTTAAAACAAAGCTGGACTGAAGCAGATTCAGACAACACCCTTATTAGACTTAGACTAAAACAAACAAATCAAAGAAAAGAATAATATAGAAAGCGACTGATATAAATAAAGATATCTAGGATGCCCCCTAGTGGCGCTTTTGGTTTATGTCGTTAGCTCGACAATCTTGAAATTCAGCCTGGATTAGGCCACTTAACCTTCCTTCCAGCCACTACATCGTGTAAGCTTTGATCATTGGTGTGGCTACAGAAACAACATCTAACACATGGGGTCAAGTTTCTGATTGCTTTCCAAACACTCTTAATCCTCCCCATTGTAGACTTCTTCTTATTTCTTCTCTTTAACTGTGCCTCCCTTTTAAGCTCTTCCATATCCCAACTACCGGCCAGAACTTCCTCTACCAGACCACTGCCGTCATCCTCAAAAAACAAGTCGGGTGAAAATTCGTCAAACTCATTGACTTCAGGCATACCACACCCGAGGATGTCGAGAAAATGAACAATCAAAGGTTTCTCTTTGGTTTGACCAATATAATGCTTACACCTTTGATCATTCACTCTAAACGGCTGGTCACCATGACCTATTAGCTCTAAAACACCTCCAGGAATAATTTGCAGAATCTCAAAGGGGCCGGACCAACGTGTCCTCAACTTTCCAGGAAACAGATGCAACCTGGAATTATACAGCAAGACTTGCTCCCCAACTTGAAATTCTCGCTTCTTGATTTTAGCATCATGAAGGAGTTTCATTTTATCCTTACTAATCCTGGCACTCTTGTAGGCCTGGAGTCTAAACTCATCTAATTCATGCAACTGCAGCAGTCGATTTTCACCACATGACTGGGCATCAAAGTTCAAGAACTTAGTGGCCCAATACGCTTTATGCTCTAATTCAACTGGTAAGTGGCATGGTTTTCCATACACCATCTGATAGGGTGATGTACCCATGGGGGTCTTATAGGCAGTTCTGTATGCTCATAGTACATCATCCAAATTTTAAGACTCAGCTTCTTTCAGGATCGCTCACTACTTTTTCCAGGATCTTCTTTAAACTCTGATTGCTTCTTTCAACCTGGCCACTAGTCATAGGATGATATGGTGTGCCAATTTTATGCCGAACACCATATTTCTCAAGGACTTTCTCTAGTGGTCGGTTGCAGAAGTGTGTTCCCTCATCACTTATCAAGGCACGGGGACATCTAAATCTCACAAAGATATTTTTCTTAAGAAAATTCATGACCGTTTTGTGATCATTGAGAGAAGTGGCTTGAGCCTCCACCCATTTTGATACATAATCGACACAGACTAAGATGTATTTATTTCCACAAGAAGATGGGAATGGGCCCATAAAATCAATACCCCATACATAGAAGACTTCACATTCTAGAATGGGTTTCAATGGCATGTCAAAACGCCTTGTTAAAGCTCCGGTTCGTTGGCACCTATCACAAGCTTTGCAGAAAGCTTCTGAATCCTTGCAGATCGTGGGCCAATAGAAACCAGACTGAAAAATTTTGGCAACGGTTTTCAGGGACCAAATTGACCACCAGTAAGCCCACTGTGGCATTGTTCAATGATATCACGTTGCTCAGATTCAGGAACACATCTTCTTAACAATCCATCTTTGCAAATCTTGAAGAGGTAAGGTTCATCCCATACAAAGGTTTTCAAATCAGAGAAAAAATTCTTCTTCTCTTGATATGAAAATTCCGGATTTAAATATTGGGAATGCAGGTAGTTGACGATAGAAGAATACCATGGAACATCTGGAGCGCAATCGTCTATAAGCATAACATTCTCAAGAGGAATGTAAAGGTCTATATCGTCAGGTTCTTTCTCTTCCTCATTCAGCATCCTCGAAACATGATCAGCTACTACGTTTTCACTGCCCTTTTTGTCTTTAATCTGAACGTCAAACTCTTGCAGGATCGATTCAACGTAGTAAGCGCGGTTTAAGCGTCTTTATTCGTCATAAGATAGCGCAGCAAGCGTGATCGATCCACACAAAGGATCGCAAAGACCCAACAAGTAACTACGAAATTTGTCCATAGCGAAGACTACGGCCAATAATTCCTTTTCAGTCGTGGTGTAGTTTACTTGTGTGGGGTTTAGTGTGTGACTGGCGTAAGATATGGGCTGGAATTTTCCCTTAATTCGTTGACCTAAGACTCGCACTCAACAAATAGAGTTGGATGCATCACACATAAGTTCAAGGGTAGATTCCAATCAGAGAGATAAGAATCGGTGCAGAAATCAATTGACTTTTAAGCTCTTCAAACGCTTGCTTGCAACTATCATCAAAATTAAAAACGACATCTTCCCTCAGTAAAGTAGAAAGGGGCTTGGCTATCTTGGAAAAGTCTTTAATGAACCTCCTATAAAAACCGACATGTCCAAGAAAACCTCTAACTTCGCGCACATTTCTAGGAAAATTCATCTTCTCTATAGCTTCCATTTTTGCCCTATCTACTTCCATTCCTTTGGCTGAGATCTTGTGGCCAAGAACTATTCCTTCATCTACCATAAAATGGCACTTTTCCCAATTTAGACTAAGTTCTTTCCACACATCGGGATAACACTTGGTCAAGATTATCAAGACAATCATCAAAGGATTGACCAAAGACCTCAAAAATCATCCATGAATATTTCCATACACTTTTCAACCAAACCCATCAAAATTGCCAAAGATACATCTTTGGAATGTAGTCGGGGCATTGCAAAGACCAAATGACATCCGCTTTGTAGCGAATGTACCATAAAAGCGGTGAAAGTGGTCTTTCTTGGTCAACCGGATCTATGGGTATCTCGAAAATATCCTGAATATCCATCCAGGAAACAGTAGAATGCATGTCCTGCCAGACGCTCTAGCATCTGGTCAATGAAAGGAAGGGGGAAATGATCTTTCATCGTGACCTCATTGAGTTTTCTATAGTCGATACAAACTCTATAACCAGTAACGAGCCTCAATGCTATTTCTTCGCCCTTCTCATTCTTCTCGATAGTAATTCCTCATTTCTTAGGAACTACTTGAGTAGGGGACACCCATTCACTATCAGCAATTGCGAAAATAATACCCATGTCTAAAAGCTTGATAATCTCCTTTTTGACCACTTCTTGCATATGAGGGTTGAGCCTCCTCTGGGGCTGTCTAACACACTTAGCACCCTCTTCAGTCTTAATCTTATGCATACAAATGTCAGGAGATATCCCTCTGATGTCTCCTACTTGCCAACCAAAGGCTTTCTCATTCTTTCTTAAAACATTTATCAACTTTATCTCCTCCAACCGGGATAGCTTGGCGTAAATAATTAACGGAAGCTTGTCACCTTCTAAGGAAAACATATTTCAAGTGCTTAGGTAACGGCTTCAGCATGTAATCTGCAGTGGTTCTTCTAAACTCGATTTAAGCTCCCCACTTTTCAACTCAACATCACTGAGTCTACTTAGTGGTCCCACTGCCAAAGCTTCTCCTTTCAACGAACTTTCATCAAACTCAGCTTCTAATTGTTCTAGATTCACCCAACCATGATTATTCAGATTTTTAACTAATCGCTCATATTCAGTCTCAACAGCCATGACTTGCTTCTCCATGTAGTCATTAAAATTATCTGACATATCTTCAATGGAGAAGCCGGTTGGATAATCAGAGGGTCTCTCGAATAGCTTTGGAGACACTTTGTAGCTCACCTCCCGATCACCAACACGTATGGTCACTTGGCCACCATCACGACCAATGAGGGCTCTGGTCAGTAGAAAGAAAAGGTCTTCCAAGTATCAAGGGACATTCTCATCCTTCTCTATGTTCAGGACGTGCACTACCAACTGGGAAAGTAAATCTATCAATTTGAACTAGAACATCCTTTAATATTCCAAAGACTTTCTCTGGAAGATCTATCAATAATTGAAGATTCATGGTTGTGGGTTCTAAAAGATCATTCAATCCAAGCTGTTTACAGACAGACAATGGCATCGACTTATGGATGCACCTAGGTCACATAAAGAATTTGGAAAGACTAAGCCTCCCATCAAAGAATGTGAGCACAAATTTCCCGTGGTCACCCTCTTGATTGGTAGATCATTATAACTTATCATAGAGCAATCCTCACCAATCAACCGATCCTTGTCTCCGAGCTTCTTTTTAGAAGAGACAACATCCTTGATGAACTTAGTATACTTAGGCATCTCGACCAAAACATCAGATAATGGAAGATTAACCTGAGTATTTTTCAGAAGATTAAGCACTTTTTCATATTTCTTGTCCTCATGTAAGGAGATGTTGCTTTTTCTAGGTGAAAATGGAAGTTTCTTTAAATCACTCTCAGAAAAAACTTTCTTCGAGGATGAACTAACAGCTTTATCTTCCAAATCTTTCCACCTCACCACTTTCTCACTTTTTTTTTCTAGTCGGGGGATCAGCCACCTGACTCTCACTAGATTCTTCATTTCTCAGGGGATCAGCCACCTGAGGTCTTTCAAACTCTTTACTTCTCAGGGGATCAGCCACCTGAGTACTCTCTTGCAGAAAAGGGGAACATGGGTGCTCGACTTCCCCTCCTGCCTCTTCATTGGCAGGAGGGGTTAGTGGTTTCTCTGGTTAGGGGGACCACTAAGTTGAGTACCAGATCTGAGATTCATGACACTGGCTTCTTCTCTACCATACGGAATTGAAGGAACTAGGTCAGTGCATTGGCTGTGATTTAATTCAGTTTGAGCTACTTGACCACCCTTAGGATTCTTCTCTGTGAAGCTGGGCAACTGCTCTGAGGGTCTGGAAGCTTTCTGATCAGCCATTTGCCCGAGCTGCCTCTCAAGATTCTTGATTGTATTGTCTCAGATTTTATGCAATGAAAAATAAACAAGTAATAAAAGTAAATCCGGTATACCCCAAGTGCAGGGATCGTAGTATAGTAGCTAATACCGGAGTCGAGTCCACATGGAATCGGGGTTGTTTACCTAGTTTTTATCTAACTAACCTAAATATGTCACAACTACTATTATAAGAAAATAAAAACGATTAACAATTAACAAAACTAAAAATGAAACAACTTAAGTAAACTGGACAGAAGATTGGAAATCTAAAGCCAGGAAACGTGATTACGAACCAAATAACTAAACTAATCTATTCTTAAACCTAAACATGCAATAAAAATTCTAACTTAGCTAAGCAAGTCAAGTTCAAACGATTTTAATCAATGATTTAACAACGAACAAGCAATTGATCCACCAATTCTATAACATTCAATTCCCTCTCTAGATTATCTAGTGATGATTAATAAAAGTTGTGATTCACCTAACAAATGTATGAACTCCTAATCTCTTAGAAAGTTCGTCTATCAATCTTTTATCTTTCGATCCTAAAGATTAACGCTTTAATATCAAAGGTGTAAGATTTCTCAATCTAGCAACCTAGAAATTCAACCTAACAACTCTCGTTAATTAGATTAAAGATCTAATCTTTATTACGGTGATCTAGGGTTTAATAACGATTCTCATCTAACATTAAACATCAATCATGCAAAGATCTCTCGATTCAAATTACATAATAACAAGTAAAAACATAATAAAGATGCAACTTTTAATAAAAACTCACAAGATAATCCAAAGTTGAAATCAAAGTGTTGATAGAACGGCTTCACAACGCTTGTTCCATAAGCTTCTAGCCTCTAAGCATCGCTTGAATACTCGAAATAGCTTCTATAAAGTACATGAATTTGAAGAAATTTATCTAAGAAATTGAAAGCATAAAATCTATCTAAGAAAGGTGGAAACCACAGGGCAATCGCCCCTTAGGGTTGATGTGGCCGCCTATGTCAATTGTGTATCCCTAGGGTTGGAAAAACGCATCTATTTATAGAGATTAAAGTCGGTTCTGGCTAAGTCGGCGCTCGGACGCACGTCTGGATGGGTGGACGCCCGTCCAGCCTTCATGAAAATCTTCGAGTCGGGCCGAGTCATGTCAGACGCCCGTCCTATGCAAATTTGGACGCTAGTTCAGCAAAATTCACAATATTCTGAATCCAAATTTCTCCTCCTGGACGCCCGTTCACACTTTCAAATGCCCGTCCAGATGGACGGGACTCTAAACGCACGTTCATGTTGTTTTCATTCCAATTTCATCTCTATCTTCAATCCGACTTCATCCTTATCCTTTTTCTTCCATATAAATCTTCACTTGAACATCTTTTAATCCTCTTTCAAGCCAAATTCGTGTACCTCAAGATATCAAAAACATTGCAAAGTGTAAAATCATTCAAATCGATAGAAAATCATCAATAAAACCACATAATTCAACCAACTTTGCAAGTAAACCACTTCAAACCTCATTTGCTCAATAATTCTATAAAATACCTACTTTTCTATGCAAATTATAAGAGTATATAGGAAATTGTTACGAAATAACGCGATATAAATCATAGAAAATGACCACAAACATGTATTCAGCAGGAATTGGAAATTATTATTTTGCTCCTTCTGATAAGATTGGAAATTATTGTTCTTCTCCTCCAATTTAGCTTCAAGATTATTAGAGTGAGAGGGACCTTGAGAGTTCTGAAAGTTTTGCGGAAAAGACTGGCTAGATCGACTCTGAAATGCAGGATTTGAATTATTTGGCCTATTTTGGTTGAACCTCTGATTCTGATTGGAAAATTAGTGTTCGTTCGATTGAAGCTAGGGTTTCGATTGAAATTCTGATTCTGGTTAAAACCCTGATTTTGATAGTTACTTTGGCCAGAGAACTGATTATTAAATCTCTGATTTTGCTGGCTAAAGAAAGCATTAACTTCAGCTGCTCGCCCCACTCATAGACGTAAACGAGCAAAGGTGTGCTCACATTATCACATGCCTGGCATGTGACTGGATTGTACTGTCCCTGATTCTGGACAATATTGACTTGATAGGTTGAAGGGGAAATAAATTGACACTGGCCAACTATATGGCCAATTTGACAACAATCTTCGCAAAACAGAACTTGAGAGTTCTGCGGAAATGATAGATTTTGATTCGTTGGATTTGGAGACATTGAAAGAGCAGCCACCTGCTGTTGCAGCATGGCAATCTGATTTTTCATGTTCACCTCCTCGATCCTAGGAGGAGGAGGTGGTGGTGGTGCCTGGATAGCATGAGATGAGGGGGCATAGTTGTATTTGGCAATATCCTCAAATAATGCCCACCCCTCTTCAGGTGTTTTCTGTAAAAATGCTCCTCCTGAAGAACTGTTGACCATACCCTTAGTGAGTTCGGTCAATCCACTGAAAAACGTGTTGACTTGCCTCTGCAAGTCTAAACCATGATGAGGGCATTTTCTAAGGAGAGCCTTAAATCTCTTCAAGCATCAAAGAAAGATTCGTTTTCCTTTTGGTAGAAAGTGAAGATTTCACTTAGGCACTGGGCTGTTTTGGATGGTGGGAAATATTGACTCAGGAACTCTTTCTCGAGTCCAGCCCAGGTGGTAATTGATTCAGCAGGTAAAGAGTTGTACCACTCTTTTGCCTCCCCTTTCAAGGAAAACGGAAACAATTTTAACTTAATTGCATACTCATTTACCCCTTGTATGCGAGTTGTACCACATATTTCCAAAAATGTGTGTACATAAGTGTGAGGATTCTCAGATTGGAAACCATGAAAGATAGATGCGTGCTGCATCATTTGGATAAGACCGGGTTTCAGTTCAAAAGTTGCCGCAGTAATAGCTGGTAAAACGACCGCTGGGTTGACTTTGACTTCGCCAGGCATGGCGTAGTCACCAACGACGTCTCATCGCCTCACAAACCATTATGACTATTTCTTCGATCTCCTCAGCCAGACGTTCCTCAAGATCTTGATCGGCCTTGTCAGCAAGAACCGTAGGACGGATTCTCCGCCTGTTTGGTCGGACTATGGTCCGCTCGAGGTCAGGGGTGTAGAGTAGTGGCCCCTTTTGACTCCGAGTTTGCATAAACCGAAACCAAAATCAAGTTGTCTAAACTAAAAACTAAAGGTTAAAACCTATGAAAAATAATCAATAACAGAAAAAAAAAATAGTAAAAACTAGACAACCGTACCGGTTCCATGGCAACGGCGCCAAAAACTTGTCTCGGATTTTATAAAGAAAAATATAACAAGTAATAAAATAAATCCGGTTTACCCCAAGTGCAGGGATCGTAGTATAGCGATTAATACCGAAGTCGAATCCACAGGGAATCGGGGTTGGTCTAGTTTTTAACTAACTTCTAAATTAACACAACTACTACTACTACTAAAATTGGAAAATAAAAACAATTAAAAACTACAACACAAAACAAAACTAACAACGAAAAACAATAAAATTAAACTGGACAGAAGATTGGAGATCTAAAGCCAGGAAATATGATTACGAACCAAATTAACTAAACTAATTCTACTCTATAACCTAAATATGCAATAAAGATTCTAACTTTGCTAAGCAAACCAAGCACAAACGATTTATCAATAATTTTAACAACGAACATGCAATTGATCCACCAATTCTATAACATTCAATTCTTCTTTCGATTATCTAGTGATGATTAATCAAAAGTTGTGATTCACCTATCATAAGTATGAATCTCTAATTTCTTAGATAACTCGTCTATCAATCTTTCATCTCTCGATCCTAAAGATTAACGCTTTAATAACAAAGGTATGAAATTTCTCAATCTCTTAACCTAGAAGTTCAACCTAACAACTCTCATTAATTAGATTAAAGATCTAATCTTTACTACGGTGATCTAGGTTTAATAATCAACTCTCATAAAAAATTAAACATCATGCATGCAAGGTATCCATCGATTAAATTGCATAAAAACAATGAAGAACATAATAAAGATACAACTTTTTATTAAAAACTCACAAGATAATCCAAAGAGAAATCAAATTGTTGATAGAATTGGCTTCACATGCTTGTTCCAAAGAGCTCTAGCCTCTAATCATCGCTTGAATACTCGAATAAGCTTCCAAAAAGTACATGTAATGAAAGAAATTTATCTAGGAAATCAAAAGCATAAACTTTGTATGTGGAGGGTGCAAACCACAGGGAAATCGCCCCTTAGGGTTTATGTGGCCGCCTATGATAATTGTGTTCTTCTAGGGATGGAAAAACGCGCCTATTTATAGAATTCTGAGTCGGTTTAAGCTAAGTCGGCGTATGGACGCCCGTCCAAGGTCCTGGACGCCCGTCCATTCTGCATGAAATTCTTCGAGTCGGGCCGAGTCATATCAGACGCCCGTTCTATGTAATTTAGACGCTCGTTCAGAAAATATCTCAACTTCCTGAATCCAATGACTCTTCTGGACGCTCGTTCACTCTTCCAAACGCCCGTCCAGCCGGACGGAACTTCAAACTTACGTTCAGTTCAATTTCATTCCAAATTTACTTTAAATCTTCAATCCAATCTCAACTTTATCTCTTTTCTTCTATTCAAATATTCAGTTGAACATCGTTTTAGCTCCTTCCATGACATTTTTATATACCTTCAAGACGATAAAAACATGCAAAGTGTAAAATCATTCATATAGATAGAAAATCATCAATAAAACCACGTAATCAACTCGACTTTGATCAAACAACTTCAAACTTCATTTGCTTAATAAATCCATTAACCACTTACTTTACTATGCAAATCATCAGAGTATAGAGGGATTTGTTACGAAATAAAGCGATATAAATCATAGAAAATCACCATAAACACCTCTCTTATTCAATAGGCCTATCAACACATATTCTAACCATCAATCAAGCTCTGAGCAAACCTTGTCGAACTCAACCAAGACGGCTAGCTACGACATTAATATTACAATCAGATAAATGGTAACCAAAATCACGATCCCTCGAATCTACGCAACACTCCTTATCAAACAAGAGCAAATTAAATCACACTAACATGATCCTATGATCAACACTCCATCTATAACAAATTTGGATTTTTTTTTTCAAATACGAAATTACCGTATACACTGGATGTATATAAAACTCACACATGCACATGTGCTGTGGCTTGAATCCATACCCTCTCGGCCCTTAAGCTTCGGTTTAACCATTGAGACAAGCCTTACGAACGGCTGACCATTTGCATTTTTAGCTTGGATAGGTGTATAACTTTGTTACAAATCATTATTAAAATTTAAAAAAAAAAGTCAAGAATTACTTAGTAGCAACCATGTCTGCACTTTGCAGAGCTTGCAAGTGGTCAAAGTATCAATACAGTTGACTTTGATCATTCCACTATTACATTTCTTTAAGAAAAAAGATAAAAACAACTTATACTTGTTCAATCTCCTTCACATCCCATATATCTTTTTTTTCTTAGTAATTACCCTAGCTTGTATCAATACACACAAAGACAAAGTATTCTTCCTGTTAAGGGTGATTTTATATGATTTATAGCGTTATATTTTGTAACGATTTCCTCCATATTCTTATTATTTGCATAGAAATTAAGTGTTTATTGGATTTATTGAACAAATGAGATTTTAAACGGTTTATTCGCAAAATTGGTTAATTTATGTGTTTTATTGATGATTTTATGTTTATTTGAATATTATTACACTTTGCAATGTTTTTAATAACTTGTAGATGCATAATTGCGGCTCAAAAGATGATTAAATGATGATAAAGTTTGGCTTTATTTGATGAAAAAGAGATAAGGATGAAGTTGAAAGGAAGAAAAGAGATAAAGGAAGGAAAATCGATTTTTGATCAAGTGAACGCACGTCCTAAGTCCCGTCCAGTTGGACGGGCGTCTAAGCAAGTGAACGGGCGTCCAGGTTGGCAAATTCAGATAAGAGTTTTGTTTAAATTGCTGAACGAGCGTCCAAATTAAAGAAGGACGGACGTCTGACCATGACTCGGCCCGATTCAAAGTTTGCATTGAAGTTGGACGGGCGTTTGATTCTTTGGACGGGCGTCCTTAAACCGCCTTTGCTGAACCGCCTCAGGAATCTATAAAAAGGCTGTGTTTTCTCCACATAATAACATCATTATTCGAACCCTAAACCCTAGGGGCGGCCTAGCTGCGATTTTTATTAGTTTTTACTCCAAGTTTATGCTTTTAATTTTCTTGTTTAGATCAAACACTTTTATGTATTTTTATTCAAGTAATTCGAACTTCAAGGTGATGCTAAGGGGCTAGACCTCTATTGAACAAGCGTTGTGAAGCCATCCGATCAACAATTCAGTTTCGTTTCTCGATTATCTTGTGAGTATTTAATTCAAGTTGTTTCTTTATTATGTTTATCATGTTTTTATGCAATTTATATCGAAAGATGTTTGCATGCTTGATTGTTTATATTGATGAGAATCATGTTAAACCCTAGATCCCCATGATAAAGAATAGATCTTTGATCTAAATAACGAGAGTTATTAGGTTAGATTTCTAGGTTAGGAACTTATAAATTTCACACCTTTGGTTAGAAAGCATTAATCTTTAGATCGAAAGATAGAAGATTAATAGGCGAACTTGTATAAGAAATTAGGAGTTCATACCTTGGATAGGTGAATCACAACTTGGTTAGAAATCACGAGATAATCTGGATAGAAATTGATTGTTGTAGGATAGGTGGATCAATAGCTTGTTCGTTCGTAAATTATTGATTAAATCACTCGAACTTGAATTTCTTAGTAAATTTACAATCTTTATTTCATAATAGATTTAGAATAGAGTTAGTTTAGATAATTTTGTTCGCAACCATATTTTCCTGGCTTTAGATCTCGATCTTCTGTCCAGTTATTCTTGTTGTTAGTTTCGTTTTTCGCTTTAGTTCTTCACTGTTTTATTTTCGTATCTTTTTAGTAGTACTCGTGACATAGTTAGGTTAGATAATAAAAATTAGGTTAAGCAACCCCGATTCCCCGTAAGATCGACCCGGTATCAACTTCTATACTACGATCCCTGCACTTGGGGTATACCGGATTTAAATTTATTACTTGTTTATTTTCATTGCAAAAATCCGTGAACAAGTTTTTGGCGCCGTTGCCGGGGACACTTAGACCGGGTGGAGATAGAAAGGAATTGGTCACGACGAGTTGGACGGAAGATTGGAAGGTCCAATGTCGTTTTATTCAGAACAGGTTGTTACCTAAGAACAACCTGACTCATTTTCACATTGGTGACCTCGGGATGTTGTATGCATTAAACTTCAAGCTGAATGTTGATGTCGGTCAAGCCATTTTCGATGAGATAGCCACGAATCAGAAAGTATATGCAAGATGTTTGATATGTCCGCATTTGATCCACAGTTTATGCATAGATCTTTGAGTGCCGGAATACAAAAATGATCACAAGTCAAGAATCCTCGATACTTGCAAATGGGAGAAATGCACGGTCTTCGGGACACCAGGGTACAGAGGCACGAGAGCCTGGCCCCACTTCAAAGACCGCCTCCAGTTTCTTCCCTTCCTACTTTATCTCCCTCACTCCGGATGAGGTTGAGCATGGCTAATAGTATACGGGATTGGATGGAGGATATTCGGACTTCACAGAACAATATTTTGTCTATTTTGCGGCGTATGAGCGAGAATCGCCCTCCGAGGGACGACAGGTTCTTCAATCCGAGTACTATGGATTATGTCTTCTCCGACGACATCGAGCAGGCCATTGCGGATGTTCTTCATAGTGAGTCGTCTTCGGATGAGGAGCAGAATGACACGGCTGCAGGGGCCCCTACGTCACAGCCGGGACCTTCTTCTACCACTTCTACGGGTGATGTACCTCCGGCTGATGATTCTACACCCCCGGGGCAGCCCTGACTGATTTCTGATTCTTTATTTCGTATTTTCATCTTCGGTTTGGTTGTATCGTGCTACTATTGTTGCTTTCTTGCTGATTCATTGTATTTCTCTTTTGTAAGCGACTGTCGGTTTCCGTATGCTTCTTATTTTCGATGGATCATGTAAGCCATAAGGCTATTTCATACTTTGTTTTGTATTTCGATGATTGACATTGCTATTATTTTCGATTTTTATTGTGCTGAATGATTACTCTTTTGATCTTATTCGCTTTTACCTTATCTTAATCCTTATCATTCTTTTTCATTTTTGCGATAATATTCCCCCGTTTTCCTCAAGATTTTTTCTGTGGTTGTCAAGTAGTGCAGATATCTTTCTAGACGTTTTGTCGAGGTACCATTTGAGTCATGTTGGAACGAGTTCTATACGCCTTCGAGAGCGTTGGCCTTTTCATGCACCAGCCTGACCAACGGCTCGAATATCTACGAAATCAGCTAAGTATTGTTGTTCTTTTTACTTTCTGCACAACCTGAGGACACGTTGTGGTTTAAGTGTGGGGGAGGGGAATGGTTTTTATGTGTATCTATTCATTTGCTTACTTTGTTATGTTTCTGTGCAAAAAGAGCTAAATTTTTCAAAATTTTTGTTTTTGTTTTGCCCCGAGTAAGCAATGCATATCTTTGTTCATTTTTTTATAGTCATCGATGCTGTATACCGTATGTTTAGTAAGTTAGTTGTTTCACCCGGTATATATTTCACAAGCCATAGTGAATGATGAGCTAAAATATAAAGCTATACCCCTTTGGATTAGTGATTTTTGATTATCTTATAGGTCATGTGCTTAGTGCTGACGTATGTATCGTGACGATTATGATAGTTTGTGTTTAGATCCAAAGTATGATATGCTGTGAATATCTGAGGTTTGAATGTGATAGGTAAAGCGTAACTAATGTTGTTGAAAAGTTGAATTTAAAATGAATGAATAAATTGTGTGTGTCGGAAGCTGGTCGATGATTTGAGTGAGGTAGGTCATACCTCAAATTTCCTATACCACTATGATGACCAAAAGCTCACGACAGTCAGAAGAAGCTTCCTTATGATTTGAGTAAGGTAGGGTATATCTCGAATATCCTATTCTGCTATGACAGGGCAAGAGCTCATTCTGATGTGCGTTTAAATATGAAAATAGTTAAATCAACTTATATAAGAACTGGTATGAATTGAAATGAAAGACTTAGTTATCGTCTACCTTATCCCCAGTATAAACTGGCAGATATGTTGTAGGGATTATCCTCTGAGTATTTCAGAAATGCCCTAGATATATTCTATCATCTTTTTTCGGGATATGACACGTTTTGTAGGGTACATCTTGTAAGTATCATTTATCTCTAGTTTGAAGGGGGTATTAGCTAGTTTGCTTTGAAATTTTCAAGTTTGGACTTAGTGGAAGTTTGTTATGGCTTTGCACACACACCAGGGTGAACATCTAAGTTATTGAATATGTGTTATAATTGCTGAGATGTCTGTTTTTTGTCTCGAGCCTTGATTTTGTCTTGTTTTGCTCGGGACGAGCAAAAGCTAAGTGTGGGGGAGTTGTTAAGGGTGATTTTATATGATTTATATCGTTATATTTTGTAACGATTTCCTCCATATTCTTATTATTTGCATAGAAATTAAATGTTTATTGGATTTATTGAGCAAATGAGATTTTAAACGGTTTATTCGCAAAATTGGTTAATTTATGTGTTTTATTGATGATTTTATGTTTATTTGAATATTATTACACTTTGCGATGTTTTTAATAACTTGTAGATGCATAATTGCGGCTCAAAAGATGATTAAATGATGATAAAGTTCGGCTTTATTTGATGAAAAAGAGATAAGGATGAAGTTGGAAAGAAGAAAAGAGATAAATGAAGGAAAGTCGATTTTTGATCAAGTGAACGCACGTCCTAAGTCCCG
Organism: Gentiana macrophylla; assembly: GCA_026214975.1. Taxonomy (NCBI): domain Eukaryota; kingdom Viridiplantae; phylum Streptophyta; class Magnoliopsida; order Gentianales; family Gentianaceae; genus Gentiana; species Gentiana macrophylla. The sequence continues at coordinate 2,440,032 of CM047813.1, read as the reverse complement.
TCCAGTTGGACGGGCGTCTAAGCAAGTGAACGGGCGTCCAGGTTGGCAAATTCATATCAGAGTTTTGTTTAAATTGCTGAACGAGCGTCCAAATTAAAGAAGGACGGACGTCTGACCATGACTCGGCCCGATTCAAGTTTGCATTGAAGGTTGGACGGGCGTTTGATTCTTTGGACGGGCGCCCTTAAACCGCCTTTGCCGAACCGCCTCAGAATCTATAAAAAAGGTGCGTTTTCTCCACATAATAACATCATTATTCGAACCCTAAACCCTGGGGCGGCCTAGCTGCGATTTTTATTAGTTTTTACTCCAAGTTTATGCTTTTAATTTTCTAGTTTAGATCAAACACTTTTATGTATTTTTATTCAAGTAATTCGAACTTCAAGATGATGCTAAGGGGCTAGACCTCTATTGAACAAGCGTTGTGAAGCCATCCGATCAACAATTCAGTTTCGTTTCTCGATTATCTTGTGAGTATTTAATTCAAGTTGTTTCTTTATTATGTTTATCATGTTTTTATGCAATTTATATCGAAAGATGTTTGCATGCTTGATTGTTTATATTGATGAGAATCATGGTAAACCCTAGATCCCCATGATAAAGAATAGATCTTTGATCTAAATAACGAGAGTTATTAGGTTAGATTTCTAGGTTAGGAACTTATAAATTTCACACCTTTGGTTAGAAAGCATTAATCTTTAGATCGAAAGATAGAAGATTAATAGGCGAACTTGTCTAAGAAATTAGGAGTTCATACCTTGGCTAGGTGAATCACAACTTGGTTAGAAATCACGAGATAATCTGGATAGAAATTGATTGTTGTAGGATAGGTGGATCAATAGCTTGTTCGTTCGTAAATTATTGATTAAATCACTCGAACTTGAATTGCTTAGTAAATTTACAATCTTTATTTCATAATAGATTTAGAATAGATTTCGTTTAGATAATTTTGTTCGCAACCATATTTTCCTGGCTTTAGATCTCGATCTTCTGTCCAGTTATTCTTGTTGTTAGTTTCGTTTTTCGCTTTAGTTCTTCACTGTTTTATTTTCGTATCTTTTTAGTAGTACTCGTGACATAGTTAGGTTAGATAATAAAAATTAGGTTAAGCAACCCCGATTCCCCGTAAGATCGACCCGGTATCAACCTCTATACTACGATCCCTGTGACTCGGGTATATCTGGGATTTAAATTTATTACTTGTTTATTTTCATTGCAAAAATCCGTGAACACTTCCCGACGCAACGAAATGTCGCGGGGTGTCGCAATACGTAAGATAACTTAAAATAAAAATAGCAAAACGTAGTATACAACGTGGGGTGTCGCAACGAATATCACAAAAAACATAGAAAAGCGTAACAAAATATCACGGGGTGTCGCAAAACATAAGATAACTTAAAAAAGAAAAGCAAAATATAGTAAACAACGTGGGGTACGTTCTGCAAAGACATATTAAACCCATAGCAAGTTATCGCAACTGCTAGCATTCGTTACTTCTCGTGATGCTTTGAGATAATTTGTTAGGCTCGTTATGTCATTTTACCGTGAAAATAACATTTTTGTTCAGTACAACTGTCGTTTTCAAAATGCTACGGAGAATTCTGCTGTCGCTGAATAAATGCGTTCAACATTTTATTTTTTAATTCTATAAAAAGTCAAACCTAAAATTCTAATGGGAAAACGTATCAATCAAGATTATATATATATATATATATATATATATATATATATATATATATATATATATATATATATATATATTCATTCATCAAACAACTCCCTCTTATAGCCATATGCATTATTATAGCCATATGCATTAACATAATGGAGATCAATATTGATCATCCATGCCCATCCATGGATATTCATGATCAAGATCTTTTGTGTCCCATTTCAATGGAGATCATGGTGGACCCCAGAACAATCTGTACAGGCGTCACGTAGGAACGCAAGAACATCGTGAAGTGGTTCAAGAAATACAAGAAAAACACATGTCCAGCCACTATGCAATGTATTGATAGCTTTGAGATGACCCCAAATCATACACTCAAAAGGCTTATCCAATCATGGAAGAATGGGAAACATCAAGTAGTTACTTGTGATCCAAGCAATCATGAGGAGATGGTTTCTTTGATCAAGAAGATTGAATCCACACCATTCAAGGTTAGTTCTTTAAAAAAGTTGAGATCTTTGGTTGAATTAGGGGATGAAACAAAAAGGGATCTTGTGAAAATCGGTGGGGTTGAGGTTCTTGTCAAGATAATTGTACAGATCTTAGTAGAGACTTGCGATTTCACAGCTTTTCGTGCATGTGAAGCCCTTATAGTCTTGCACCACCTTCTTTTGGTGATCACTGACCATCAAACCGTACTTGACTTGCTGCTCAAGCCGGAATGCATGAAATCATGTGCATTAATGCTTCAAAGAGGGAGCGCCGAAGCCCGATTCTCCGCGGTTTCGATCTTCCAAGAAATGGCAAGATATAATCATCATTGGAGTTGTGATAATGTTATTCAAGAAGAAGGGATTGGTTTCTTTAAGTCCCTTTTGGAGATTATTTCGGATGATGTAATCACAAAATCAAGTTCTTGTGCACTACAAGTCTTGATCGACATATCGAACGTATCGAAAACAAGCAAATCGAAAATCATTGAAGCTGGGGGATTATGTATACTAATTGAGCTTCTTCCAGATTCAAACAAATCAAAATGTGAGAAAATCATGCAATTGATTACACTCATTTGTGAATGTGATGAAGGGAGACTTGCATTTCAAGAACATGGATTAGGGATTGCTGCAATTTTAAAGAAGATATTGAATGTGTCTAATACATGTACAAGAATTGGGGTCAAGATCTTGTGGTTGATTTGTATTAATAATCCAAATAAAAGGGTTTTGGAGGAAATATTGAGTTTTGGAGGGGTTAAAAAGTTAGTGGCACTTTTGCATATAAGTGGTCAATCATCAACAAAAGATAGAGCTTTACAAATTCTTAAAATGCATGCTGACTTTTGGAAGAGACAGCCTTGTTTTCCCATGGAGATTCATCAAGTTTGACGAAATTGAAAAGGTAAACAACAACAACAACAACAAAAAAAAACAAAAAAAAAAAGGAGGAGGAAAATATAATAAATTTGAATTGTATGTAGAGTTTAATTGTATGTACCAAATTATATATTTCTTGATAAATAAATTTAAGGACATACATTTGTTAGTATTTTAGTGATTAATAAATTTACTTGGTTTTTTTTAATGCATTTCTGTATTATATTTCTTTGATCAATAAAGTGTTCTATTGTTTGAACATGGATTGAATTTATTGAGATATAATGGTAATTATCTACTTTCTCATCTGTTTAATCTTATGGGAGAGATAATAATTCAAAATGGTATCTGAGCAGAGAGTCCTAGATTCAAGCCCCGCTGCAAGCATAATTTTCAATAAAAAAAAAACTACACCTTCAAGTATTTGGCATTATCTCCCTTCTTATAGACTCATGCGAACTAGACCTTCAAGTATTTGGCCTTATCTCCCTTCTTATAGGCTCAGGCTCACACGGGTCTCTCTTGTTTCTTATAGACTCACACTTGGCACACGAGTCTCTCTGCTTTCTTGTAGGCTCACACTTGAGTGGCATATTGAGATATAATGTTAATTATCTATCTCTCTATCAATTTAAGCTTTTGGGGAGATGTCACTTCAACATAAATGAAATGTGATGTTATGAAATTTGATTTATTGAATCAATAAAATTATATTTTCATTAAATCTGAAAATGAGATGTAATAAAAATGGAAAATAATAGCCGTCGCCTGTCAACCACCACCACCTCCACCTCCACTAGCACCAACACTCACCGCTTCTTGCCAATACGCATCCTTAGCGTATACTAAGTTGTATGACTTGCCTACATGCAAAGACGGAGCCAAATGCATGCATATGGCCGATGGGGTTAAGCCCACCCTGAAAAAGAACTTACACCAACCGATATGATTCAATCCAACTCATCAAATTATACTAATCCAGCCATTCCGAATGTATATATAGTCCGCGCGCTAACCCACACAACTTCAGTTCCTGACTCTGCCCCTGTGGCCCTGTCTACATGAGACGTTTTGTTGGCGGTTTAGTCCTTATCCTGGTTCACAAGCCCTTATCGTAGGGAAATTCTTACATTAATTGAGAATTCTTAAATTTTTTGTTTTTACTGAGGCCATTTAAAAAGGAAAAAGGACAACTACAAACACAGCAGAACAAATCCATGTAATTAAGATTTGATTGCATAAATAATGGTTGAAATGAAACAGTGAGACAATGACTTGTGAAATGGAGCTGGATATAATATAAAAATATATATATAAAAAAATAAAAACCTTTCAGAATCCAATAATATAATGCCTCGTTCAGAGGGCAATATTCCCTTCCGAGGATGCATATATAAGAAGGATCCTAGCTATATTTAAACCACTGACAACTAACCCATTAATCTTCATCAGATAACCAGTTTGTTTCTTGATATATATATAGAGAGAGATTCTTTTGGCCAATGATCCGGGAAGTTTTTGGGTGGCAAACTGTGTACCTTTTATTTTTAAACATAATTCAAACTGTGAGGTGTTGTTTAATATCTTGTAGGAGAACGAAAACAACAATGTCAAAACTTGATATTACGTAAAATCGTGTAGGAACACTTTCCTATAAAAGTTATTCGATCCTTATTCAATGTCCCGGGTTGCACGAATACCTTTGTGAGATAAGACTACGTTTACCCTTTTCTTTTTAGCACCAAAAGAAAAGTATACAATTGGAGTTTTGTAGGAAGTTTTGACACACAAAGATGAAGAATTCTTGAATGTGTTTTCAATGTATTCTCTCAAATGATCAAGTATTGTATATATCTTTCAATAACTTTTAAAAACATGTAAGACCAGTTTTTATACCTTCTAGGATCAGTATTTGTTGGTTAAAAACGTTTTTATTTAAGAGACACCTTTGTGGAAAGGTGTTAAGAAGAAAAAACTGCTAAAAAACCAGGAAAAGACACACCAATTTGCATTTTCGGGCGACAGGTGAGCGCCTACGGAAGACAGGCGGGCGCCTGTGAAGTCCTGAAAACGAACATGAACCAGTTCAAATTTCTGCATGAAAATTTTCCACAGGCGGGCGCCTGTGGTTCATAGGAGGCCGCCTATGACACTATTTTTCCAAAACGAATTTTCCGTGTCTTTTAAGTTTGTTTTTTAACTCTACTTGATCATTTACACCTGTAAACTCGTAAACACTCGCCTATGACACTATTTTTCCAAAACGAATTTTCCGTGTCTTTTAAGTTTGTTTTATGAACACTACTTGATCATTTACACATGTAAACTCGTAAACACTTATATGAGCGTGCACTCTGCACCTCCAAACCCACAATAGAGTGTTCCGAGTTCATCCATCTTTGTACCAAACCCTTAATTACACTAATGGACATGATTATACTTAAATTACCAATATGTGGTCCAAATTTGTTTACCGGTCAATTAGGTGCATGTGGATATACCACACAAGAACTTTCCGAATGACCGACAATGCAGCTCACATGCTAAAATATTAGGAGAAATAAATAAATAATAATAATAATAATAATAATAATAATAATAATAATAATAAAGTATTACAAAGTGTTTAGATCTGAAAACTAAGTTGACGTGTGGGCGATGGCTAACTAATCGAGTATGTTCGGATGCATGGCTACATTTGCCGCGCGCCCACGTACCGGGTGGCTTTCGCTTTTCTCCCTTATGATACGAAGGCGGAGGTGCTCATTGATGGCCATATCTGCATGTGGAACCGGGATATGGTGTAGAACTCCTACTACCCTCGCGAGGCGCAGGCTATCTTGAGTATCCTATCAATTACTCACAGTGGCACACATAGATGAATTATAGGGCATTTTGATCAAAGGGGGCAGTACTCAGTTCTGTCGGGGTATTGTATGTCTACGTATCTTCATAATCCAACGCTCCGATTAGATGGGCCTTTCTCTTCATCTGCTCTTGACCGAGTTTGGAGACGGTTGTGGAATTTGTCTGTTCAGTCTAGGGCCGGTTGAAGCATTTTATTGAGAGGCCTTAGACAAGGAGACCCCTTGGCCCCTTATCTCTTTGACTTGTGTATGGAGTACCTCAGTCAGATGATTGATGAAACCCTTATTAATGAGTCTTGGAGACCTGTGAGGATTAGTAGACAAGCCCCCCTATGTCTCATATCTTCTTTCCTGAAGATTTGATCCTTTTTGGAGCGGCCACTATATATCAAGCAAAAATCATCAAACGAGTGCTCATGGACTTTTGCAGTTGCTCAGGTCAGAAATTAAGCTTTGCTAAGTCCATGTACCATGTCTCTAAAAATACTCCTCAACAACTTCAAGTGTTGATCGGCAATGAATTGAGTATGCGGCATTCTGCCAACCATGGACATTATCTTGGGGTGCCTCTAATTCATTCGAGAGTAACCACTACAATTTTCAGTTACATTTTAGATAAGATGAGAAGGAAACTTTCAAGTTGGAAAGTGAAATGCCTCTCTCGGGTGGGGAGGATGATCCTTACCAATAGCTCCCTTCAAACACACCTTTTTTATGCAATGCAGACCATGAAACTCCCTCAGACTTGTCTTGAAGATTTGGAAAAGATGTGCAGAAAGTTATTTTGGGGTGAAGAGGATTCTGAGAGGAAAATGCACTATCTCTCTTGGGATAAACTCTGCCAACCCAAAGATAGTGGAGAGCTCGGTTTCAAGAACCTTCGCTCTATGAATATAGCTCTGTTGGGTAAACTAGTGTGGAAAATCCTTACGGATGATCAGGCTCTTTGGATCAAGCTCTTGGTGCAAAAATACGGTAACCTTTTTGAATCCCAAGCAGACTTCTTCCTTTGTTTGGGGAATTTCCTATGCGGCTGGTCTCTTAAAGGATGGCTTTGGGATTGATGACATGAATATTGTGTGGCTAGACGGTACTACTAAAAAATATACTGTGGCAGACGCCTATGAGTTCCTCACCATGGGGAGTAATTCCCCTATGGCATAGATTTGGAAAGATGTTTGGAAACTTAACGGCCCGTCGTGTATTAATTTTTTGATGTGGCAAGCAGCCCACGAGGCTCTCGCTACCATGACCTTGCTGTTTAAATGACACGTCAATGAGTCTGCGGCCTGTCAACTGTGTAAGAATGAAGAAGAATCGATCATTCATGCCTTGAGAGACTGCACGCTTCCTAAGAAGCTCTGGAAGAACATCTTCCCCAGGCACTTTTGGGATGAGTTATTTTCCCACACCTCTGCTCCTGAATGGATTCATCGGAATTTCAATACTCAGGGACGCAATAAAGAATGGGCCTATCAATTCAAAGCGATAGCCTCCTGCATCTGGATTTGGCGCAACAAGATCCTTCACGGTGTAGTTGATAGTCCTCCGCCGATTACTGTCTTTCTATCAACTGTGGAAACTCGAGTCAGAAATCTCAGATTAGCTCGGAACTTAGATTAATGGTTATTTGATGTAATCGCTTGTGTTTTTTCCTTGTAAGCTGTGGACATTCCACTTCATGTTTTTTAATTAAAAAGTTCGTTTTAAAAATATTAATAAAAAAAATTCCAAAGCATGTCATTGAACCTAATTTTTTTTTTCTCTTTTCTCCTTCATTTTCAAAAACTCATATTTTTTTATCTAGATTTCCAAACGTGATAAAAATTTCACTGAATTTTTTTAATTTTTCATTCTCTTCGTTTTGAGACTTGGTTCGATATAATTATATTGTTCTTCGTGAAATTCACTGTCGAAATTCACTGAATCTCGACAGTGAATCTTGAAAAATAGGGAATTTCGACAGTGGATTTTCAGAAATTACGTCTTAATATTGTGAATATGGTCTCAAAATAAAGGGCAAGAAAAAAAAATTGGTGAAAGAAGTTTTAAATTTGGAGTTTTAGATTGAGAGATATAAATGTTTAAAAATTATGCATGAGAGAGGAAGTGTGTTGTTGTTGTTTTTGAGGGAAAAATGCATCCGGATTTTTTAAAGTAAAAATAATAATTTTGTCACTTATGCAGAAGTTTTGAAAAGTTTTCATATTCCCTAATTGATTAAATATTTTTGTCTTTCTCCTCAATTCCTTCCTTTTTTTTAAAGAACAATTTTGTCCTTTATACAATTTTTTTGAAAGGGTGTCCCATTCACCAATTTATAAAATATTTTTGTCATTCTCTCTAATTCCCCACACACACACACACACACACACACACATTCTCACACTATCTTCGTCCTAAAATGTAAATCCGTTAAGTTTTTTGAATTTGTCTTATAATATAAGTTCATTTAGAATAACAACGGAACATTTATTGCATTTTTCACCCCTAATTTCATATACATTCACTTCCTATACAACTATTACATGAATAAGAGTCAAATGATATTTTAGATTTTCACCATTAAAATTAATGACATGTATCCAATTTTTTAATCTGTGTGAAAAATGTCTAAACAGACTTAAATGTCTAGACGGACATAAATACCTAATCAATTAGAATATTTCTTACACTCCGCTCTTTTTATATGATACGATTGCTAAATGAGATTCACGCGTGCAATTGATCACGAGTTGTGAATGTGTCGAACGACTTGTTATCGTTTTACCCTGTTTTACCCTCACCCATGGTACAGGTTCGTCACAACATGAGACATAAACAGACTAGTATTTATTCTCAATAAAATAAACTTTGTCCAACCCTTAAATCCACCAAGTTGGGAGTTTAACATAGTAGAACAAAACATACAACATCACACAAAACACATACATACAACTCTTAAATGTTTAAAACAGTCTTTCAAAGAAGAAACCAAAAGTTAAAGAGTAAATGTGTTCTAGAGCCATATAAGCTGAGCCCTCAAAACCAACAAGTCCTGGATTCGTGTCTCTTTAGAGGCAAAATGTGTTCATGAGTTATATATTGTTGTTATCAAACGACCAGTAATTAGTCTGATAACAAATCGTCGTCTCGGTATCATCTAAAACAAGGCCACAAAAGCACTGGTCATGGATTTGCTGGCATATAACGTTATCCCAGCATGTCACAATTGCATAGTAGCAAGGATCTGACTGTAGCAACTTTCTTGGAATTAGTGTCCCGGATGTCGCCATGACTCTATGAACCCAGCGTGTAATTTCTCGAGGCCACTCTAGCATATTTAACATAGAAGCAGAAGTCCTGCCAAAAAGAAGCTGATTGATTAGGATTACTAATGGTAGTAAATGGTAAAAACAAATACTAGTAGATATCTTTTTAATTTCAAGAAGAATTACTTGATTAATAGTTCATGAACTCGATCGAAAATTCAAGTTGTGTTCCTAGTTCCAGCAGTTCATCCTTGATTCTAAGGGCTGAACTCTTAGCTTCCAAAGATAACAAACCGCCAATCCTCTTCAAGGTTGAACTCTCTCCGAAACAGGACGGTAACTCTTTTAGTTTTAAGCAATGAATCTCAAGTTGCTGTAGACGAGGGAAGGACTCAGTGGAGGCATTCCATTCCTCCAAATAGTTAGCATAAAGATGAAAGAATTTCAAATTTTGGAATACCAAATCTTCCGTCTCCAATGTCCGCTTCTTAAAGGAACAGTTTCTTAGTTTCAAAACCTCAAGAACATGTAGCTCTGCTGCAATTGCTGATATATCCGTCCGGTGTAGCAGAAAGTCTTCTAAAGTTAGTTTCTTGAGAGTTGGAGGGAAGTTGATCATGTATTGTCTATTCTTAGAGCTTTCTAGCCTCAATGACTCCAATTCCCTATAAAAGTCAAATGTTTCTATTGATCCTTCATCATAAACTGGAGTTCCTTGTAAAAATCAATGCAGCTTCTGAACGACGGGCAGCCTTTGGAGAAGCCTTTTGACATCTTTTCCGGTATATAAAATTGGACATGAAAAGCTTACCACCTTATCCAATATTTGATCACTAGATAGATATGCCTCATCATGCTTGTCGTCGTCATTTGGAAATTTTAGGATGCATCGGCCTACTTTGACATACCTAAGACTTTTCATTCTCCAAAAAGTCTCTAGCAAATATACTCTATCAATATTCCATAATCTCAACTTTAAAGATGTCATATTCCAGAGATTGGATATCCACGATGGGATAGAATTTCGTCTCAACTTCATCAAAACAACATCAATATATCTCAGATGAATCAGAGAGCTAAGTTCATTTATACCATATTCTTGTTTCCGATCGAGACCCGAATCCAACACTTGAAGAAATCTGAACTTTCTTAGATGGATTTTACTAACTCGACCATCAGACCTTTCACTAAAATAGCATAGGGTGCGTGCATTAGAAAGTGAGGATCCAACAGCAATAGTAACATCGTGTTCTCTCTGCAAGGAAACACGATAAGGGTTATTTATTGAATGGTTTGAAGTACTAGATGATGCAATTCCATGGTTCAAATTGGAAAAGTTTCCGTCTCAGATTTCGTTTGACAAAATTCATGTATCAAATCATGAACATGAAATGTTTTTATCCCCCCACTAGAACTTTTTGCACCGACAATGATCAAGCTTCTGTCTACCAGGTCGTGAAAGTACTCTTTTGCTACATCTTTTAGGCTTTTTGTCTTGGATTCTTGTACGAATCCTTCTGCAATCCACAGCCTTATCACACGGTTAACGTTGATCGATAATCCTCGTGAAATGCGGCAAGATAGATAAGACAAGGCTTCAAATTCTCGGGTAAATGTTTGTAACTTAATTCCAAAATTTCCATACATCCCTCGCTAGAAAGATAATAAACTAACCTTTGTGCAACCTCACTCCACCCGCTCAAACTTTTTCCGTTTCTAGCAAGGAGCCCGCCAATTACAACAACAACAATAAAGCAAGGCCTTTGCGCTTTTAGCAATCGCTTTCCAATCTCATGGAGATATGGTGGTGAAATGTCATTACGGAACACTTTCTTTCTAATAATTCCCAACTTTCAACCTCATTCGTAAAACGTGTCGATGTGGGCTACAATTGATTTTGCATTTGTCCGCAACATCACGGGATCGGTCGTGAACATAACTCTACTTCCATTTCGGTTATCGTGGAATGAGCTTTTTACTGCATTCCATGCACTTACATCCCATATATCGTCCAAGACTACTAGATACATCTGACCACTCAAACATTTCCATAGTTGGTGGGCCAAGTCATCATTAGTCATGTCACGCCCTATGTCGTCAACCCCCTTAACCTGGCATATAATGTCATGTAACATTATCCAGGTATTATGATCTACCGAAACGGAGCAGAAGGCGAATACGTTAAAATGACATTTCACTGATGAGGAACCAAAAACCTTTTTGGCTAAAGTGGTCTTCCCCAATCCACCCATGCCAACAATTGAAACAATGTCAAGTGACATAGGTCCCCTTGTAAGCAAGCCAATAATTTTTTCTTTCTCATCCTCAAAACCCACAACAAATTCATTGATTTCGAAAGGTCGACGTTGTTCTGCGACTTCACTAATGAAACCGACTGAACCAGAGAGGCACCTTGCTTTGTTTATGATGTTATCTGATTTGATCATCTCAAGCTTTGCCTTAACCACCTTAATTTCATCAAAGACTTTCGAAAGATAGGCCATATGATACCAAAATGGATGATCAAAGACGAACAATGAACTAATGCATGTCATGATGACATGTTCCGTCAGATGTAAAACATTGACAACTTCTAACCATGTCTCGTTTTGTTCACTTTGTAAATCGAAAATATGAATGAAAAAAGGATAGAGAGAAGCTAGTTCCTCCTCAATTTTTATGATCTTGTATTTCGCAAAAGATACATACTTACGGTCACTATTCATCCTATCCTTTAGGCTTTTAAGATTCTTCAAGAGAAAGTCAAGAAATTGTGGAGAAATAACCCTTGGGAAATTATACAGAGATGAATCTGGGAATTTACCGTAAATGCATCTAATATCAGCATTGATAGCTTCGATTGTCATCATAAAATCACTAAGACACACTTTTTTCTTGGAGAAACCCTCTTCCATATCATCAAATGGTATTAGGCCATACAAACCCCTCCTAAAAGAACATCAATTCGGCAAAGAAATTGATTCCTCTCGCATTTTGATTAGGAGGATCGTTGAGAAATGTCAAAAGACATATGATATTGTCTTGAAGAATTTGAAAATCATCATGCTTCAAGTGAGTCGCCAGTCCTCAAGAAAAAATTCGACAAAGCTAAAAGCGGCTTTGTCCGAACATATGAGAATCGATCGATGCGCATATATGGCCATAAGGGGTTCCAAAATACAATCTGGCAACATTAAGCGTGGATGGTTTGATATTTTGCAAAGAAATGATAAAAGATAGAATTTGTTTCATCGTGATGCATTTTCAAAGATTTAATGCCTTGTGTCCAATAAAGAAATGCCAACCGTGCAAAGATCACCAAAAAAGCTTGAACAAATATTTCTAATTCTCCCAAGTCTTGACAATATTTGCAATTCACGGCGAGTTTCAAAAGATTCTTCAAAAATATTAGCTTCTCTTCCAAGGTTTCAATCTGCTTCTTGAACGGAATGATTTCACTAGCTTTGTAGCTGACAAGATCATTTAAATTGTCGAGGATAGAATCCATAAACTTGAGGATGTTATAACTTGTGGACGTTTTGTATCGAAATGTCAAATGAAACAGATCTACGCACCTCCATGCTTCAGTTTCTACCTTCGACTGCTGAATTTTTCCTTTTAATTCAAATTTAGCTTCGACTGTTGAACGTATATATACATATCTATGAAGGCGGTGAGCAAGAAGTCCCTTTTCTTCTTCATTTTTGCCCCATATCCCTTGAAATGAAGTGATCACAGAGCTCAATTTTAGCTTGATTTCTTCATCGGTATCATCCCATGTGGCTAACCATAGAAAGAACATCCTTAGGAATCTAAGCTCCATTTCGTATAACTGCAGTTGCTCCATATCAGCACCCTTCCACACATACCCATCAAGAAAAGAGAGCTCTCTATGAAGAGAAACAAAATAGTTGTATTCCATTTTCTCCACTTCGAGTGTGATTTGAGAGCCTGATGATCCGCGGTAAAGTTGCCTGATGTTAGCAATTACTATATCAACCCTGATCATACAAGCACTGAAAAGCGCCTTTTTGTCAGAGAAATCCTTGTTCATCTCCTCAAAAGACAGAAGGAGATACATGTCATCATGCAAAATAGCATAAATTTGAGTGCGGATTGAATCTCCTTCCTCTTCTTCAACATCCTCACATATAGGATCGGTGAGAAATGTGAAAAGAAATATTAGACGATCCCGAAGAAATAGAAAATCATCCTTCAAAACAATAGCCAGGTGGTCAAAGAAAAAATCAACAAAGCTTTCAACGGCTTCACCGAGAAGAAAATAATCAGACACCGGCCGCACATCGTCGGACTTTAAGATGCCAACATACAATTGCGCAATATCGTATGTGTAAGGTATGAACTTGTGCAACATATCAAAGAGGACTATGTTCATTTCAGAAGCAATTTCATGATCATTGTCTTCTTTTGCCCAACACAAACATGTTAACAATGCTACACTGTTGGCATAATTACCGGCAAAATTCATAAATCGAAGGTTTTCCTTCCCATCTGGGCAATGTATATTAGCTTTTTTCAATGTTCTATGCAGAAATTCTATCTTGATTCCCAAAATACCAAATTGCTTTCCCAATGTTCTAGCGCAAATCCCCTGAATCTTGTTAACAAAGTCTGACATCTGCCGAAATCCTGAAGACATATGTTGCATCATCATCATCGAGGAGGAATGTATAATATTTCGACACCAACCTTCAACTTGTTGTTTACTCTGCAGCATTTTCCCTTTCAATTCAAACATTACCGAATCAAAATCGATGGGACGACCTGTTTCATGAATTCGTTCGCGAAGAAGAGACAATGTTAATGTGAAGTCTTCCGGCCATATCAATTTAAGAGAAGTGATCACGGATCTCTGTCTGTCCATGATTTCTTCATTTTCTTCATCAATAATACTGGAATACTTCCATGTTTCAAGGCACATACAAAACGTTTCCAGGATTTCGATGTCCCTTTGTAGCAAGTAGACTCGATCCCGATCATCCTGCTTCAAGGCATCCCACCTAATTGTTGAGAGCTCTTTATGAATCAATCGGAAGTATCCAGGAGTCATGCTTTCTTCCTCCATTGTTGAACTACTTGTTAATAAATCTCAGAAACTACTTGTTAATAGTATTATTCTATACGTTTGATTTTGCAGAAATATAATTCCAGAATATATGGGAAACCTTAAAAAGAAAGAGAGAATAAATTTAATTATAACTAAATCCATATCTGAACTAGTCTTGCTCCAGCTTAAAAAACCTTTTCCCTCTCTAAGCCCTCTCCCCTCTGTATCTGAGCTATACCAGTGCCTCTCCTGTTTTTCCGGTGCCGGTAATCAAAAGGTCCTACACCATTAACACCACCATGATTGATGGTTTAAAGGTGTGTTTTGTCACCTACTTTTGATTGTGATGAGAATTTTATTGCTGACAGTAACTAACAATACTCGGAAATAAGATACAGAAGATCGAATCATACCAACAGCATGGGAAGAACGGAGCAGAGGTCCCCTTCCCTTAATTAGGAGAAAGGGTAGCAATGGAGTTTGTAGCCACAGCCCACAGATGATATCCACCACCACCGATATAATCCTATTGAGATTAATAATAATAATAATAATAATGAGAAGCGAACTGCAAGAATGTTGTTGCTGTTTGTAGTATGCAATAATGCAAAGGATTGGTGGGGTTTGGGATAGATTTTTCTACCTTCATCGCTGTATGTGAACCTCATATTATTGGATATACATATATTCTCTTAGCCAATGAAACTAATCCACGTGTTGTTTCATCCTCATAAGGATAATTGGAGAAAAAAACATGTAGGTGTAATCATTTTGAAAAGAGTGTTTTTAAAGACACCACACGTATTTTACTTGGGCATCAAAATTAAAAGACGCTACATTTTCATATGTTAATCTATCACTGTGACCACACCGAATTTGATATATACTCAATGCACCACAATGTGATTCTCGATGGACTTTAAAAATTCAATCATTATTTTTATAACTTTTCACCCCGCTTTAATATCATTTTCGAAAGACTTTTATATCAATTTAAGTCATTAATTCCAAGTTTCATCTAAGTATGTTATTAGAAGTTATTCTGAAAAATATCGTATTTTATCATGTTTTTATAAGTTTTGTCACAGGTTTAATGCTAGAACCGTCATCGTGTCAGTTCTGACGCCAGATTTTGGTCTTTTTATCACAGATTTCTGGTAATCAAGACCCTAATTTTGTGGCGATTTACACTTTTTGAAGTCAAATCATATCTTTTGCTGGGTGTAAGGAAGTGCAATGTTCTTAAAAGTTCGAGCGATCAATTGTTCTTAATACCACTATCGAATTATATATTCGACGAACAAATGACCCATCCAAAAGGCATTTTCGAAGAAGTCTCCTTCATGAAAGTTGTAGATCTTCGAATGAGCTTTTCCAACGCATTTTGAATCACATCAATCGGAGCCTACAACTCAAGATATGAATTTTTCAAGTTTCACTTCAAACCTGGATGTTTTTACGATCCGGATCGATCCGGCCTTTTCCGGATCGATCCGCTTTAATCTAAAATCGACATAATGATGATTTTGCACCTGGTTTTGCAGAGGATAAGCCTGGGATAATATTTTTATTGTTCCCGGATCGATCCGCCCTTTCCTGATCGATCCTACTGTCCAATTTTATCTATAAATAAGCCCTCATTTCATCAGAATCGTTGCCCCTTTCTTCCCTTCCTCTCTTCATCTTTTCCCTTCTATATTTTCATGTTTGGGGCCTATATATTTGTAACATCCCGATTTTCGAAAAAGGGCATTTTAGTCTTTTAACGAAAAATCGGAATATTGTATTTATTTTAATTTTGGAAATAAAAGGAAAAAAAAAAAGAAATTAATGATTTTGGTTAAGGAAGAAAAAAAGGGGAATTAATGGAATATGTTTTAATGGGGGATTAATAGGGAATTAAAACTCCCATTATGTAAAAAAAAAAAAAAAAAAAGGGACGGTTCATCAGAGAAGGTGCAGCGCAGGTTTTGAAAGAAAAGAGGGAAGAAGAAGCTTTCGATAATCGAAGCTAATCCGCTCTTTCGGTTGTCTGCAGGCAGACGCTCAAGATAAAAGACTCCACGTGACGCAAGGATCGTGTGGATACAAATTTCATTGGAGAAGGTTAGATTTTTATCAAGTTGTGGAATCCCGTGTTTCGATCAAGTTTATGTGTTCTAAATCCTTCCTGTCGTAGTTTTCAGCGTTTAGAATTCTTGGTAGATTGTTAATCGATAGATGAATCATTTTTTGTATAGGTTGAATTGAGAGCTAGGTATTTGTTGGAGTTGGAACGTTGTTGCTCGCTTTTAAATGGTAACGGGGTTTTCATATTGAAGGATTGTTGTTTTATGATGTATTTCCTGTGTTTTCACTGCATTTTTCTGAGTTTAGAATGAAGTGGTTTGGAGTAGAATCGTTTAGAAATTGTTAAGTGTTGATTTTAGGGCAGAAATCTGGTTTTCTAATGCAGTCGAACTCTATCCGTACGGATAGAACCTTTATCCGTACGGATATTTCACTAAATCGGGCAGAGAGTAATATAGAGATATATCCGTCCGGATAGTCGCTTTATCCGTCCGGATAGCTCAAATCGTCCGTCCGATATCTTTTGTCCGTCCGTCCGGATAGTGCCGCTTTCTTTATAATGTGTCTTAAGCTATGAGATGAGTTCTAAATGTTACCTTTTGATGTTATAACCCCTAATGAAAATGACAAAGCCATGAATAAGCTTCACGATGCGTTTGGTTACGCACCGATCGTATTCTTAGAAGGAATTGGAGTTCGGGACCGTCGGAAGAGTAAGAGTGGCCTTGTGCTTTGATGAGTTAGTATTCATCAATGTCTGTGTAATTGCTAGATTGAGTCTAGAAGTCTAAGAAGAGGGAGTAGGGAGCTTTTGTACTGAATGAAACTAGGTGGCTAGTTAATCGCTTAATAAACGTAATTGACTAGATAAAAGATTAAGCATCACGAGAACTTGAATAGACACAAAGACAACATCGGCAATGTGTTGGTTGGCCGAGATAAAGTGGTAATGGTCACCGCCGGATTCTAGACAAAGCCGCTTAAAGTAGTGATCATACCGCCGACAACCTCACGAACGAAATAGTCATTCACCGGACAAATTCTTAAAGTGCTAGCCGCTTAAAGTGATTGATTGTCTCGGGACCGCTGTAGATTTATCTTTATAGGGTTGCAACTTTTGTCTTAGTGCATATCTCACTAAGTGTAGTGCCTTTGCAAACATCTTTGAACATAGATAAGCTAAGCTAGTAACCCTAGGGGACCTCATGTTATACTATGAATATAACGTGATAGTTAGATGTAAGATCATGTTTAAACGGTTATTAATAAGATGATGGTTACTTGCTTTCTTTATAAAACGCATGATTTCAATAGCTTTACTCGTTACTAAGACGCATGTATGTACTTACCCGTTAAATGTTTTATTGAGAAGATGAACAGGTTTATGGAGACGAGGAGTATGATGAAGATGTTTGAGGTCTTGATACGAAGATGTTTTATATGAAGTTGTTCTTTTGGAAACTTTCTTTTATTTCAAGTTTGATACAAACTATGTTGTTATTTCGATTGAATATTGTTTTGTTTGGCTCGTTTAGTGGCCTTTGTTGTAAGACTAGATCGTTTGGCTTCTTTTGTTTTGGATTTGATGTAAGACGTTTCAATTTCCATTTTGGATTTTAGTGCAGCATTGAATCTGGTTTTGTTGGTCTTTGGAATTTATTTCCCGAGTCGCTTCGCTTTCCGCATTGTGTTTATGATATATGACGTAAGACTTATGTATAATATTGGATTATATTTAATATTATACATGCCGGGCGTTCGTTTCCGGATAAGGACTCGGGTCCGGGAACGGGGCGTCACAGTTGGTATCAGAGACAATGTTTCTTTGCTGCTTAGGACTTGACTTTCTTGAGATAAGTGTTTAGAGCCTTAGTAATCCGTAAGTTCTCTCTCTTCTTCTACAGAATGGTGACTACACGCAGAGGTTCGGGTGCTAATAATAATGAGGAAGGAAGTTCAAGAAATCCGTCTGCAGGAAGGGGCAGAGATAGCGAGATAGAGGACTCACAGCTTAGTCGGCCCGGTGGCTTCGGGGGTGAATGCTAATACTACGGGTCCGGAGTCGCCTACTGATGGGGCGTGTTCAACAAACAGACGCGTTCGGTTTGAGCAGCAATCTGCGCGACTATGATACACCGTTGTATGTGATGATGGTTGGGAAATACCCTCGATACATGTGACTCAAATTATTACGGTATATCCTCCTCCATCGTGAGCACAAAGCTAGCCACAACCGATCTATAGTCGCCCACCTCAGACGCTTTTTATCCACCACCGCTTTATGACTACACACCACGACTCACGGTTCTTCCTCCACCGCCGAGCGGAGCTAATACTTTTGTGGCACTGTGTTATGCTTACTGCCAGCTTTTAAACACAAAGCAGCGGCTTTCATCGATATGGGACTGGTCACTCAGGGTTTCCACCTCAGCAAGCATATCCACCACCCCCATACCAACAACCTCACCAGCGGGAGATACCCTATGGATACCCTCCAAATTGTACCTCAAGCTTCGCCAGATTAGACCAAAGAATGGAGCAAGCACCACCAGTAGATTGGTACACCATACTGAGAAGGAACAGGGTTCAGGACTTCTTCGGGAATGTGGAACATTCAAAGGCCGAAGAATGGATAAGGAGTTTCGAAAAGGCCTGCAGGAATATTCATGTTCCTGAATCTGAGATGGCCCAGTTGGCGTCGCCGCTCTTGAGCAATGGTGAAGCTTGGATCGATGCCATTCAGAGCAGTAATGGGAAGGTAACTGATTGGGAAGGGTTTAAGGTTTTGTTTTACAACGAATACTTCCCGGCTACGGTGCAAGCTGATAAGGCAAGTCAGTTTCTCAGGTTTAAGCAAGGTATACACCAGACAGTGTCCGAGTACACTAATAAGTTTAACGAACTAGGACGGTTTTACCCTGGTGATGAACGTTGAAGAAAGAAAGATGGCACTATACAAGGATGGGTTGGCTTATGAAATACAATCGGTATGTTGGGTTTTACACCGTGAATATGGCCGAGCTTATGAACAAGGCTTTGGAGGTTGAGACTTTTAGAAGAAAGCTATCATTGTAGGCTGGGAATAAGAGGCCGTTTGGATCTTTTCGTAGTAATAATCGTGGGGCACCGCATGAGAACTTTAAGAAGACCGCAGACCACCGACGCTTAATCGAAAAAGTGGTCCACCTGCAGATGTTCTAAATGCAACAAGCGCGCATGCGAGAGAGTGCAGTCGGAGGTAACGGTTGTTTTAGGCGTGGAGAAACGGGCACTTCTCCGAGAACTCATCCTAAGAACTTATCTCAATGGAACCCAGCAGAGATAACAGAGGGAATCGAATGCAAACCGTGGATCTTCTAGCGAGACTTCTACTCGTATCTTTGCTATTGATGTGGAACCGTAAGAGCTCATGATCTTGTTGTTACTGTACATTTTAAGTGTTTGTGTTTATTATGAATACTTAATATTATATGGACGCATATGATGTTATTTATTGTACTTAAATTGATCCACTTGCTAGGTACCATAATCATAGATAGCTTAGCGAAGTCGGCCTTTGTTTGATACTTTGGAGCCTCGTGTACTTTTGTGTCTACTAAGATAGCTAGGAAGTTGAACCTACCACTTCAGGAGTTGGAGAAACCTCTAAGTATCACTACACCTTTGGGAAGAGTTACTAAAGTTGCACAAGTTTTACCTCAAGTCGACGTTAGAGTTGGAACTTATAGTGTAAATCGGACTTGACGCTTTTGGACTTCACAGACTTTGATGTAATTCGGGGATGGATTGGCTATCCAAGAATTTTGTTCATGTGGATTGTAGAGGTAAGAAAGTGGTCTTGAGTTCCGTAAGTCGATAAGACCTTTCGTGGTAACGCTTATAATCCAAGTAAGAAGAGGCATCCGATAATATCGGTTAGAGCCATGAAGGCTTTGCGTAAGGTTGTGAAGGGTATGTTCTTTATGCTATGGACACGGAGAAGCATACTCCTAAGTTAGAAGAAACTCCTATAGTTAAGGATTTCCTTGAAGTTTTTCCAGATGAGTTGCCAGGAAATATGCCTGATAGGGATATAGAGTTTGAGATACAGTTAATCCCGGGAGCAGCACCTACAGCCAAGGCACCTTATAGGATGGCACCAAATTGAATTAAAAGAGTTAAAAGTACAACTTAAGGACATGTTAGAAAGGAATATGATTCACCAAGTACATCGCCTTGGGAGCACCGGTTTTGTTTGTGAAGAAGAATGATGGTAGTTTGAGGATGTAAGGTCGACTACAGAGCCTTGAATAACCCGACAATCAAGAATAAGTATCCTTTGCCTAGGATTGATGACTTGTTTAACCAGATTGCAAGGAAAGAAGGTGTTTTCTAAGATTGACCTTAGTCGTTATCACCAATTGAAGATCAAGGTTGCGAGATAGACCGAAGACAAAGATTTAGTACAAGGTATGGACATTATGAGTTCCTTGTCATGCCTTTTGGACTCACTAATGCTCCATCAGCGTTTATGGATCTAATGCTCCATCTAATGCAAAGAGTCTTCATGCCTTATCTTGATAAATTTGTGGTAGTATTCATAGATGATATCTTGATATACTCTAAGGATGAGAAGGAGCATGAGGAGCATCTGAGGATTGTTTTGCAGACTTTAAAGGAAAAGAAATTGTATGCCAAGTTTTCAAAGTGTGAATTTTGGTTAAAACAAGTTAGTTTTCTTGGCCATGTAATTTCTGGAGATGGAATTCAAGTTGATCCTGCGAAGATAGAAGCCGTTTCTAAGTGGATAGACCTACTACAGTGACAGAGATAAGAAGTTTTTTGGGTTTAGCGGGCTACTACAGGAAGTTTGTACAAGATTTCTCAAAGATAGCAACTCCTCTCACTAGACTTACTCAGAAAAACATCAAGTTTGAGTGGACAAAGGATCAGGGTGGGTTCTATCACATGTCAAAAGGACGCTGCCCTCTCATTCTTCCCATTTCGGTTTTTCCAATTCCGGTAAGGCTGTGATGAAGAAGTTTTTTCCGATTCCGGTGATTCCGGTAATGCTGTGACAGAGAAGAAAGTGGAGATAATTAAGATAAGCTATCTTGCTGTGACAAAGGACGCTGCCCTCTCATTCTTCCCATTTCGGTTTTTCCAATTCCGGTAAAGCTGTGATGAAGAAGTTTTTTCCGATTCTGGTGATTCCGGTAATGCTGTGACAGAGAAGAGAGTGGAGATAATTAAAATAAGCTATCTTGCCGTGACAGAGAAGAGAGTGGTACAATTGTTTGTCACAACAACGCATGTTCACAAGGTAGATTTCAATCTTAATCAAGTAAGCTATCTTGCTCATTTTTAACTTTTCGATTTCGTCAAATACAGTTTTTGACAATATTCATTGTTTTTGTTTGTTAATATGTGCAGTGTTTCAAGTTGGGGATTCTGCTACCTTCATTTGAAATTTGCAAAGGTTGATGTTGATTTTTTTCCCTCATACTAATTTTTATGGGCCATCATGTTTTACTAGGCTTGCATTTGCTTATAGGATCTGTCCATCTTACTGTATTGGTGTTTTGCACTCATGCTTTTTCAATGGTCTATATACCGTCACCAGCTGATTTCAAGACGAC
This sequence comes from Gentiana macrophylla, assembly GCA_026214975.1. Lineage (NCBI taxonomy): Eukaryota > Viridiplantae > Streptophyta > Magnoliopsida > Gentianales > Gentianaceae > Gentiana > Gentiana macrophylla. Next base: position 2,418,113 of record CM047813.1, on the reverse strand, counting down.
ATCGTCTGCCTCTTGAATCCAATTTTCATCAGGTCTATTATTACAGTATTCTTTTTTTTGGAAAAGTTATCCTCTTTTTTATTTTTGCTCATTTTCTTTGAAGTCTTATCGACCTTAATATAAGATCCGGTTTATGGTGTTTGCATTTTGTGACCTGGATATGTTGTTGCTAACAAATTCGATCCAGTTTAGAGAACCATTGATTTTGTGTTAAAAAATGACTTTGGTCGAGTCTTACACGATTACAGTTCCTCTTTACATTGCAATGAGCTCTCCATAATCTGACACGGACCGCATAGATTTCAAAACTGGGTGTGAGTCATCAAGGAGAACTTGACGGAATATGAGACACTTCATAATATGTACACTTTTGTTGATTCCGGGTAAGTCTTATAAGCAATGTCAAGCTCATGGTCCAGGTAGAGAATGAGACTTCTCTTCTGTGTCAACCTTTTACCATTCAGATTAAGCTACAGTTGTGTGTTTCATTGACGGAGAAACAACAGATGAGGATCATGTATCTATATTACATATCATTTTCTTTTTCAGTTGTTAGTAGATTTTGTTACTTCATTATCCAATGGATCATGGATGTTAGGTACCGATATTCATTGCTTGGGACAAAAAAAATTTATACGAAATCTTGGGACATTTTTGCAAAACATTATTTCTTTTATTTCCTTACTGTTTATGTGATTTTTCATTAGCATTTCTTTTTTCACATGAACAAATTGGAGACAATAATAAGTACAAAACACAAATTTGGCACTATATGAGGAACTTGATGTTTAAATGACACTAATTGTACTTCTTCTTTATATGGTGTTTTCATGTATTTGCAGACTGTTGATGCATTCTCCGTTCTAATGTAAATTGTAAAAGGTTTGTATGTGCATAATTTTACGTGGCTTAAAAAGCATATGTGATCCTGTAATTGTGTTTGATCCTGTAATTGAAATGTTTGAGAAATTAATTGTGTTTACTTTGTGTTCATTCATACAGGTTTTTCATTGTCTTCTATAGTTTTGCAAGAGTGATCAGAATGGTAACATTGGACCAGTTTTGCAACAGTGATAAGAATGGTAAACATTGGACCGGTACCTGTATAAAATTTACAAGATTCGCAAAGAGCGATAAGAGGATGGTAAACATCGCTTTACTGTAGTTTTGTACTCCATTATTTGAAGTGTAATTTCATTGCTCTGTTGGTTTTGCAGAATACGCAACATTTTGAGTCAAATACATCATTATGTAAAGTGATTACCAAAGTTCTACTTACATTGTGAGGTGTGGTATCTTCCTTCAATTTGGTCAAAACCATTTTTACTTGCACTCATGTTCTTGATATAATATTTAATGTTTTTGTTTTCTTTATTTTTTTTCCTGTAAGTGCTGCGTAAAAGGTTATCTTTTGCAGGTTAACGAGAGATTGATTCAACAACAAGGATTACTTAGGTCATAGGTACGACCCAGCATTAATGTGTCAGGCTTCCATCTTTTGGACCTCAAAGCAATAGTAATGGTGAATTTAAAAAACCCTATCCAAAGAGGTATCTGTTTGTTTGAGTTTTTAGTTTCATCAAACCTTCCTTTAACTAAGAAAATATAATAGTGGGATGCGGTTCACCAAGTTCATTGGATGATACTCATAATGTATGCCGCTTCAAATATTCTTCATTCAAGAGCTACCTTTCAGATTTTGCAGCATTTTGTATTCATATATTGGGCCAATAGAAGGAGATGCTCTTGATTCTTCCTTTAAAAGTATGTTTCTCACATTTGCAGAGTCACATAGTTCTAATGAGTTCCACAACTATCATATGTGCCGTGTGGAAATAGTCAATTAAAGAGTGCACTTGATGTTAGAAAGTGGTCGAATTGCGTTCACAAAAGTGTGAATTTTCTATAATGAATGTGTGCTGGCGGCACTTCGAGCATAAAAGAGTCCGATGACTTGGAAACTAATCATCAAAATATTTGATTCACTACTTTGAATTAAATGTAATCATTATGTGTGTACACACAATGAACCCCAAACAAACAAATTGATCAACGAATTCTGTGGAACATCCTTCAAACAAACAAATTTTTTGAATGTATGTCTTGTATAAACTCCGAGAGATCTGCAACATAGCAAAGCGAATCACCAAAGGAAACACAATTCGAATGGAAGACAGAGAAATCTGAGAAGATATCCAAAAACACCGACATGCTATTGCTATGATGATGGTGAATAAAATTCTCCACACAAAAACCCATCTGGATGTGTGGAGAAGATTGAAGAAACTGCAGCCCCATTAGTCAACAAATTGACTTCCGGAATATTCTTTAATTAATATAATTTGTATATAATTAATATCTTGTATTTTTATTTATTCATAATAAATAAATACCACCATATTAATTTACCACTATAACCTTTATAGTCTAGAGATAAACTTTCCTTATTTGGTTATCAACTATAACCGCATTTTAATCCGACTCGATGTTCATATGTGTGTGACCCGATAGGCTTCGAATATGTTGGCCGTAGACACAAAGTGCAATTTACTAAAATGCCCTTCATACCTAACGATCACGGAATAGCGTCAAAGAACACACCGTGACCCCCAATCATCGAAAGAGTCAAAAGCAATGACTACTACCTTTCATGTGAAGCGGCCATCGTGTAACTTACAATCCTATCATTTGAATAATATCCATACGATCGTATATCTCGAGTGTCAATACATTGACGATCGTATCTTATAATCTGGATATCATGCTCTCTCGGAATAACACATTTACTCCCACTTTGCAAAGATTCTCGAGAGCTAGACATTCCTTATAAGAAGGCCATTCCGGATATTCAATCCCAATCATATTATACGCGATTCCCGGACGACCAATCATGTATACTCCGCATGCTTCAATATCATACCCAATCACTACCGCATGATCGCCCCGTGGTTAGGAGAAATCTCAATAGTGTCAAAGCATGACAATCCACACCGTGATGCCATGAAGACTCCGGTCAAAAGGATAATTACACAACCGCCACATAGTGTGACATTTAATGTAAGTGGTCATCTAACGATTTATTCTCTAATACACGCCCACGCATACCCAAGTGTCCCTACACTTCGATGAGCGAGATCTATCCCTATCTTCTAAAAGATAGAAGACATCCAATACGTCTTTAGTACTGCTTATACTATCAATGTCCCATTTGATAATACATAAGACTAGAGACATTTAAGTATCAACCTTGTTATAGTGATTAGAGACATCATCAACCATAATCACTATCATGGTTTCTCTATCACAGATTGATACTAGGGACGTTACTATATATATACAACAAATAATATGAAGACAAACAATATATAATAACATAAGTGCTTTTATTAATCATAATAAAGTTATTACATGAACTAAATAGACTGTAAATGACCCGACCCGGTCGGATCCGGTCCAACCCGATTGGGTTTAGGACACCTTTCCAACACCAAATGCACAAAGCCGGAAAACAGAGTCTTTCATCTTCAATCGTATCAACATAGAATCGTATCATACCTTATCTAGTCCTTTGACTTCACCAATGCACAAGAGCAAATCCTTATCGGCCATATCTCGCAAGATATTAACAATTAAAGCAGAAATCACATATTTTTAGAAATAGAGAAGGAGAGAACGATCAAAGAAGGAACGGATTCACCATTAGCATTCCGAATCGTAGTCGGATAAGGAAAGCGGCGAGCTTTCACAAATCTATGAAAAGGAGCGTGAGCAAATCAGCGGATCGAACATTTCATGTTCGATATTCATCGAAGAAAGAAGGAGATAGGATGGCTGCCGGATTTTCTAGGATTTCGAAGTGCAAGAATCGTCATCGAAGACGATGGGAGGAACGGCGGAGTGATTTAGGGTATTCATACGTACTCTGTGTATAATAGGTTAAGGTTGCTGGGCTTTCTGGGCCGAAAGAAGAAAACTGGACTTTAAAAATAAAAGCCCAAACGGAATTAATTCCAAAAAAGCCGTCGACGCGGCACTGTGGCTGAGCTTTTGCTCTATCTTTATATAAAGAAAGATATATATATATTTAGGCATTGACTCAATTGTCGACTCATTCACCATTCGATTACCTAATCTAATCCCTTCCCATCCCGTGAGCCCCGCCGCTTCTCCTCTTCCTCCTCCTCCCCGCTGCCTGAGCCGCCGCCTCTTTGGCTCTCTCGCTTGCCTGGCCGGTGAGTGGTGGCTTCCTCTCGTCCCGCCCCTCCCTACTACCTAGTCCCTCCATCCTCAACCTCAAACCTCCAATCAGAGCCGAGCACTAGCGACCGCAGCTCGCGAGAAATATGGGTCGCTCTGATATACAAACCAAAGATTAAAAAGACTTTTCACTGCAATTAGGGGTTGTACATGGTTTCCAAAACTAAACCAACCGATCCCAAACCGGCTTCAAACCGTAATTACACAAACCATGGTTTTATGGGCGGTTTTCTAATCGTATAAAACCAAACCGTATAAAACAATTCGGTTTCGTATTCAAAACCCGTAATAAACCGGACCAAACCGTATGTTTATATATATATATATATATATATATATATATATATATATATCTCCTATATAATAAGAAGACAAGGGTGAAGGGAAGGGGGACAAGTGTTTTTTTTTTTATTTGGTTTTTGTTTTTTTACTGTTCATCGCCGTATTTCAAACCCAAAATTATTATTTCTTTTTTTAATTTTACTGTTCATCCGGCCCAAAAGTTCAAATTAATTTTTTTTTTTTTATTATGTTAAATAATCGACATCGTAATTGTTGTATAATATCAATCTTAAATTAAATTTTGTCATTTATATTATGTTGACTTAAAATGTGTTGAGTGATATTTTAGTTGAAATGTATTTTATATTTAATAGTTTTTGACGTTACGATAAACATCTAACTTTTTTACCGCTCATCTACCACCCGTAAAATTTTTTTTTTGAGAAGAAGGGTTTGAGTTAAATTATTTCATTTTGAAAGACTCAATCAGTATCACATTTTAATGCTGCGAATATATGTAGCAAATGTATGACTATAGTTGTCGTTATTTAAATAATTGACATCATAATTTGTTGTATAATATCAACGCCATTAAATTTAAATCGTTTATATTGTGTTGTACTTAAAATGTGTGGAATGATATTTTAATTAAAATATATTTTATATTTAATAATTTTTGATATTACGTTAAACATCTAAGATACAGACGCCGCTGCCGTTTCAGACTGACGCTTTAGATTTTACTAGTATATATATATATATATATCTTTCGGCCCTCTTCTTCTTTATTTCTTTAGAAATACCCGAGCCCTTTTTCTTATCCCAGCCCAATCTTATATTTAACCTTTTTAACTCCAATAAACCCTACTAGTCCTCTATCTTCATCTGCCGCCTCCTACCCCTTACCTAGAATTTTCCTTGAACCCCCCACCTCCTCAAACGTCCCCATCTCCTCCCCTTCTTTCCATAAACTTTCCAGCTTTTCATTAATTAAATTGAAGACTCCAACGTCTCCCTCTCTCTGCAATTCTTCAATAGCTTTCAGAACCCAAATCGTCTCTTTTCGGTTTAAAAAATAAAGAGTTTTCTTCTCCTGTGTTCTCTTCCATCCGATTTGAAGAAAAGCTGAGTCCTTTCTATCTGTCTCTTTGCAACACTGTGTATCTGAACCCATCATTGTGCTACCCAACGTGTTGATGCTCTAAAATAGTGGGTCTGGTGCTGTGAAAGGCATGTTCTTGAAGAAAGCATCGATCCTTGATGCTGAAAAAGAAAGCTGAGACCAATGAAAAGCAAAATCGAGGTCAATGATGCTTTATAACACTCTGTCACTCTCAGCTGCATCAAAGGTAACATCTTTCCTTATTATTTTTGGTAAATTACTGAACCCGTTTTTGTTTTCTTCACGCTCTGGCCATATCCATGACTGCATGCTATGTATCTGAGTAAAAGGTTGAACCTTTTTCTGTCTTATGTGTTAATCTGTAGATCTAAAATGTTGTTAGCCACTAATTCAAAATATTTTATGTGCGAAATCTGTTTAATGTGAAGGCTGAGTATGTATGCAGACTGCAGTAGTATGTTTAATGTTTGTTTGGTCATGTGTATCTTATTTCTAATCTCCGATGTTTGCACTGTGGGTATTTGGTTTCTGTTAAAAAAAAATAGAATTTAAACTTGAAAAAAAAACCGGAAAAAACTGGAACCAAGCCGGTCCAAACTGGACCGTTTCAAACAGTTTTTCCAAATTATAGTCCAGTTTCGGTTTGAACAATTTTGGGACCGTTAAAAACAGTTCGGTTTTTTTTATTCATCAAAAACCGTAAAACCGGACCATGTACAGCCCTAACTGCAGCGTCGTACCCAACTCCCAGTACCATCTCTCCTAAGACCATTCCGACCAAGAGTACCAACTCCAACCAAAGTAGGTTAGACCTATTATTCGTCGAGGAACAATTAGCGTATCGCTCCTTCCTCTGAGCCCTAACTGCAGCGTCGTATCGATTGAGCCATTAGCTATGTGATTCTTCACCGGCGGGATCTTCACGTAGCGACCGGTCGTTCCGCCTGAGGTATGTCACTTTCCGGCCAATCCCCTATATTCAAGCTTCGTACCTTGCAAAACGATGTTTTTTTTAATTACAGATATACAGTTTCAATTCTATTTGCTTCGCAGTGTCCTTTGCTCTCAAAAGATTTGTGTGGCTCGTGTTTGAAATTGTGTCTCTCAAATTGATTTTATAGTTTTATTTCAGCTGAAAAGTCTGCATATTCGTTCTTTTTACCATCATTCTTGTAGCTGAGTTCTGATGTAGTAAATTCTGATTTTTTTTTTTAAAACTGAGTTCGAGCCGAACATGTTCGAACGGTTCGACATGTTCGAGTCGAACTGAGCCGAGTTTTTTTCCATATACCAGGCCGAACCCGAGCCGGATAATGAAAATCTAAGGCTCGGCAATTTTGAGCCGAGCTGAACCTAAGGTTCGAACACACCGAGCCGAGCTCAAACCCTGTCAGGGTTCGGTAGAGTTTGGCTCGTTTACAGGCCTAGCTACTAGCCGATGAAGCTTGACCTAGTAACCAAATCTGAGGTTCCCAGGGCAAATGTGTGTGTGAGTTTTATTTATTTTGGAGCGGATGGAATATTTATTTAAACAAAACTTATGTTGGCATGGTCTGTGACCTTCTGCTCTGTATTAAAAGCGCCTTGCACTCTCCGTTAGGCCGTATGCCAATACATGTTTCAGTCCACTTGCCCCTTCTTCCAATGCACAATCAATCTTCACAATTCATATTATCATAAACAATAATGTCAGCACCCATTTACATAATGCATGTATGTAAAAGCAAATACAATATATATATATATATATATATATATATATATATATATATATATATATATATATATATAGATAGAAGAGCATATATACATACCCTTTCTCTAGCTGTTGCATTGAACTTTTGCAGCAAGAATGCTTTTGCATCCATTTGACCCGGTGGCCTACCAATCCCTGCACATATATATATATACTAGGGGGCGTTACCGTGCTATGCACGGTGTTGCCCCCACCTGGTCGTGTTTGTTCGTGTTTGTCCCCTCCATCAAATTTGGTATTGTCAAAGACAATAGGTTCATGATTCCTTCCAGCAACGTTTTTGGACAATTCAGTGGACGCAGCTCTAGCAGGCCAATTCCAGCCATGTTTAAACGGAGCAGGAGCTACAGGTTGAATGCATGTATGCATTGACCAATAATTTATTCATACCAACACATTGCAAACTCTCACAAGTCTACTACATCGTAGATCATCCTCTTCTTAACAAACTGTTCCAAAGCCATAACATATGTGCCTTTCTCCATTTCAAGCTCAACTTTTCTCATGTCATCAACCACCATCCAAAAAACCTTTTGACTTCAATTGAATTCTCGCTGGACAAGACCTTCAATATAGCAATACAATACATGTGTGTGATGTCCAAACAAATGATCTTGGCCAGTGCAGATTCAAATAAAAAAATAAGAGCAAAGCTCTTCAAAGATCTTTTCTCTAAGTGGCGGATCTAGATAAAGTTTTCAACATGTCGCAAAACTAAGACCTTGCAAGTGCCTTGACTCAATGAGGATAAAGTTTTCCTTTTAATCTAATACCAAGAAGAACACATGTTTTGCACCCCACTGAAAATCCCGCATTTGCATAAGCTGAATTTCAATCATCGATCGAATCAAACAACTAACTAAACAAAAAAAGGGGTCCACAATAAATAATTAACTCTTCGATCCATTTTGAAATTAAAAGACTTAGTGCCTTAACGCAGACAACAAAGAGTACTGAAATGAAAATAGAACATCATGAGGCTTATTTGAATTATCACAAATTTTAAGCTGAAACTCTTGAAACACACACACACACAAAAAATGGTCCACAAGAAATACTTATATCAACACCTTACAATGCAAATTTACAATCTTTCTACACCCAAACACAAAGGACTAAGAAAAAATAAACTCCAAGAAAATAAACACAAAGAGGTGGGGAGTAAAATTACAGTAAAACAGACGCAAAGCAAATATCAAAACACAAGCAACTATAGTAATTGATCTGTCCTGACACTGCTCAGATTTCAGAAGCAATAGTCAGGCCACTATTCACAAAGTATGCACAAATTAAGAATCACAAATTCAGAAGCCATTGAAATAAAATAAAAAAATAACAATAACAACAGCAATTTGCACAATTTCAGAACTTATGAGCTATTCATCTATTTTTTGACCCAATGAAAAAGAGAGTAAATTTATGGGCTTATTCATGAATGCACAGCAGCAGCAGAACAACACAAACCCACAAAAAAAATTGAAAATTTGATACTTAAACTAATCTTATTGAGTTCTTGCCTATTGCTGTATTGCAACCAAATTTTCACGCGCTGTGCCTGTCAGATGATAAGGAGCTTTTGCCTTCTGGAATTAGAGGGAAAAATGGCGCTGCCGCCTAGTCATCGGTTGTCACGTTGTCTTGAGCTTTTCGATTTTTTCTTTTTCTAAGCTTTTGGATTTTTAAAGTTTAAATACTACTAAATTTGTTATGTGTGTTATAAAACTATGAAAATAATACAGGAAGAACAGGATTAAATATAAGTATGGAAGAACATAGATTTGCCAGTGTATTATTCCAATGGTATAAGAGGGTATTTATAGAGAGAGATTCTGATGCTGACACAATAATCAATTAATCCCAAATCTACGTAAATCAATCAGAATAATAGATAATCCATCAATGATATTATTTCATAACACTCCCCTTGGATATGCAAGACATCCAACTACTCATCTCTAATCTCAAAATCCATGAAACAACCACAACAACAACCAAAATCAATGCTTTGGATATCTCTGAAGGGCTGCAAAAAAACAAGCTAAGTCTTATTGGCAAGTTTATCACCACCAAGGATAAACTTTAGTCCCAAAAATGATGTATTTGACTTGGCCTTGGGCTCCAAGTATTGGGGCTGATTCGAATCAAGGCTTGCCCGATTCGAATCGGGCTTTCTTCAGTCAGGCATATCTCTCGTTTCGTCATTCAGTCTTCAGTTCTGTCTCCGTAGTAAATCTTAACTTTCTTTCCTGAACACAAAGAAACGAACCGCGAGTAAATCTGACAATAAAAGTCAAAAAGTATAGTATTTGTACTGTGGATATATTTTTATACTAATATAATTATCATAGGTTTTTTTGATATATATTTCTGACACAACATTCCGGTTACTAAACCGGTACAAAAACTAGTAAAAACACGATATAAACACGATATTTTATATAATACTTACTACTTACTTAAATTAATAAAACTTAGGAATTAACGACTTGAAATGATATAAAAGTGCTCAAAATGATATCAGAAGTGGGGTAAAAAGTTATAGAAATAACAGCGAATTTTTCCCTCATCATATTGCGACACCCCGCGACATTTCGTTGCGTCAGGAAGAATATTTTGTCTTTGTGTGTATTGATACCAGCTAGGGAAATTACTAAGAAAAAAGAAAAATATATGGGATGTGAAGGAGATTGAACAAATACTAGTTGTTTTTATCTTTTTTCTTAAAGAAATGTAATAGTGGAATGATCAAAGTCAACTGTATTGATACTTTGACCACTTGCAAGCTCTGCAAAGTGCAGACATGATTTGTAATTCTTGACTTTTTTTTTTTAAATTTTAATAATGATTTGTAACAAAGTTACACCTATCCAAGTTACAAATGCAAATGGTCAGCCGTTCGTAAGGCTCGTCTCAATGGTTAAACCGAAGCTTAAGGGCCGAGAGGGTATGGATTCAAGCCACAACATGTGCATGTGTTAGTTTTATATACATCCAGTGTATACGGTAATTTCGTATTTGAAAAAAAAAATCCAAATTTGTTATAGATGGAGTGTTGATCATGGGATCATGTTAGTGTGATTTAATTTGCTATTGTTTGATAAGGAGTGTTGCGTAGATTCGAGGGATCGTGATTTTGGTTACCATTTATCTGATTGTAATATTAATGTCGTAGCTAGCCGTCAAGGTTCGCTCAGAGCTTGATTGATGGTTAGAATATGTGTTGATAGGCCTATTGAATAAGAGAGGTCTTGACCGAGCCAATGAGGGGGTTGACTGAACTAATTAACCTTGACACTGGCTAGCCTCAGTCAAGTCTCAGTCGATTCGTCTCGCTCCTAGGATTAGTGGGGGGTGGATGTAATTCAATGGTTCAGTATACTCGGACAATTTTTAAATCTTTTTGATGCAAAAATGTTGCTTCATACATAATTCAAACCCCTACACTCCAGCTAGGCTAAGACTATCACTATAACACTCGATCTTTTTAACCACCGAGTTATGTTTAATACTTTTTTGCATAGTTGACTTGATTAATGGTGGTGTTGAATAAGTATGGGATTAGATCTATAGTTTGAGGATTTGTCAACGCAAACATGGCCTATAGGAAGGTTTGAAGAAATTACAATGTTATTGCACCACAGTGAATCTATCATAACATCATACTTCGGTTAATTAGGTTTGACTTTTTTTTGAGGCGGGTTTGACTTTATAAAGTTTGAAAATAGGGATTCGGTCTCAGAAAGACGAATGTTGAACTTACATTCGATGATAGGTCTAAATAGTTACCAAATCCAAGATAGTTCACCTAGCGTCACTAGGTCAAAAATCCAGCACCGTTATAGGTGGTATTAGATTCGATTATCATACAGAATAATTGTCTTGACCGTGGGTCCGTGACCATGCATGTGTATCCCACCTCTAAAATCCGTGAGGACCTTACCATGTGAGACGGTAAGGCCTGTTGACTTACCCCACAATGAGAGACGGTGGGAACCACCTCTAAAATTCTCACGTAAACTTTCGGTGAGGACCTCACTGTGAGAGCCGGTAGGGCTCACCTTTGCGATAATGTAATGTTTAACACCGGAAAAATGAAAGATAACAAGGCAAATTACTTTTAACATACATACAACAACATAAAAACAAAGAATCAAATATAAATAAAATGATATGATTCGTATCATTTGATACAACTTTTATACAACTCAACGAACGAAGTGTTGTATTCTAAAGCTTTTATTCCTTATAAGTAGTTGTACTAGGACAAGAGTCAAGAATGTAATGACCAAGTCTTCATGTACGATATAAATCAAGTAATTTACCAGCAACTGTATTGTCAACACTACCCTCATTTGAATGATCAGAAAAAGGTGATTCTATGTGAAAAACACTTTGTAAAAGATTGAACTCTACTTCAACAAGCTGCATCAAATCTTTATCATTTCCAAAATTACCCTTGAAAGATGAAACCGCCTCATAAAGTACCCTCCTCACTTCATTCACTATCATGTCCTGCAACCCACAATATTCATCGACAAAGTAAGTAACCACCACGGACGAAATGGAAAAGCCCGCAAGTGAAAGTGGCGCTCTTTAATGCACCATATTGCTTTAAACGTGGCTCCGTGCTCATTAGTACTCGAGCTTATGAGTCAAGTCGAGTTTTATCAAGTATTAAACAAGTCAAGTTTTTCTAACTCGATCGAGTTCAAGTTTTTTCAATCGAGCCGACATTTAGCCTACGGAGTATCGACTCGGCTAGGCTCACTTACACTCCGCAAAACTATAATTTATATATATTTATATGGGCATTGATGTAAGCACCACAAATCAATCTACATTTAGGAACCAGAGTGATATTTGACATCTACAAACTTTGAATTTTAGCACAAAATTCGACTCATGAGAGGCCGAATACAAATTTCGACTTCCGAGTGTAAGGCCCTGTAGATTGATTGTGGTGCCAATAATAAATGCCTTGTATTTATATTTGTGCATAGATATATACACACACATTTTCTAACAACATAGATGTACAATATGCACTATATATATACTGTATGATCGGATAGTCTTTGCTTCTTTCTCTCGCTTGACATCCTAAAACTCAATATCATCCGGTATAGTATTTGCAGTGGATAAAAACTTTTCCCATTTCTTGTATTCATCACTTTGATTAAAAATAGCAAGAAAATACTGAGCTAGAATTGTTTTTCCTGTAATAAAATCTTGGATAGCTCCTACATATAGGAAAAAGATCTTAAAAATTCTCTTGCATACTGTTTGGTTTCTTGCATCAATTAGGTTCCGTTTGTTTTGGCCGGAGTTTTTTTGAAAGTTTTTTTTACATCACATCACCAATCATTTCTTACAATTCTCCCACCAATCAAATCTTCAACTACAAATAAAAAAATATTAAATCATCTCTCATCATTTCACTTTATCAATTTTATTACCTTTTTTATCATTATTTTATTCATTATTCTATTTTATTTCACCAATCATTTCATAATCTACACCAATCATTATTCTACTTTATTTTACCCCATCAACTTTCTAATCATTACTTCAATCACTTTATCTAAAAAAACTCCAAAAAAAACTCTAACCCAAAACAAACGCAATCTTAGTTATATATATTACCAAAGAACAAAGTGGAAAAACAAAATCAAAATGCAAGAAATTCACCTGTCAAAGCCAGTTTGGAGCACACATCTTCACTAAAGATCTCAGGTGGCAATATTCCAGGTGTATCTAGGACATAGATATTAGGATGGCTGGCAATCTGGATCAAAGTAATTAGCGATAAGACGCGATTCTCGCATCAAAGTTATCAAAACTTGAGAATGTAAAAGAAAGCAAAAATAGATATGAGCGCGATGTTCACACCTTCAAGCTAGTGATATTCTTGGTCTCTCCTGGATGTGGACTAAGAATGGCATGCTCCTTCTCTCAGAGTTAACAAATGAAGAACTTCGGATGTAGGATAACTAAGCTATTGGATTAGACAAATAGAAACCAAAAATTCAATCGCGTATAGATATAAGATACAAACTGTTGCACTAATTCTTCCAATCGATGCAATGAATTGGCAAGAGGCGATTTGCCAACATTAGGTATTCCAACTAGCATTATCGTTGCGGTCGACCACAATTATTAGCTTTGATCATTTCCACAACTCGCTTGCTTGAAAAGTTTAGCAAATGTTAAAACATCGTTTAATTAAACGAAGACTTCAGTTCATACGAAATGAATTCAAAATACAGCGTATCTAAATTTTGCTGCAAGATTACGCGTTTCACAAAGGGTTTAAGAAATGCAGAGTATCCGATAAAGTTTCTGAATCTCAAACTCACATACTGAGTAAGCAAATACACCAAGAACATAGTTCCAGAATGTACCTCCTTTACGCTGTCCTTATTATGGCATTGACTCCAAAAGACATGGAATTTTGCTTTGCAAAATATGTTATCCACTCCTAAACATTAAACGCGATAACGGGTAAGTTTCTTGAGTACACAATGAAGGGGCAAAACTATTTATTTAAAGTGAAAAAAAAAGTGCCAGGTCATGGCTACAGAGTCATCATATATACATAAATGTCATCATATCAAGCTCAAACATTCTTAGTCCCTGGAAATCAAAATGCTGTATACAAGAAATACCTACAAGGAGTTTACCTTTATTACTGATCGATTTGCGAGGTCCACCTTGTTTAAGACAATGATGTGTCTTGAGGAAGATGAAAGATGTTTGGAATTATGAAATTTCGAAGACAATGGAATCTGCACCCAAAAAAGAGCAAGATTTGAATCAAATCTGAAGAAAAAAACCGTAAAAATAGGATATAGCATGCTTAGAAATGAAGGAAGTTCTACACCTATATAAGAATGTTCCAAAAAATTCAAGTCCATTTGTTGTACAAAAGACACATTTCATAAACCATGTACATCTTAAACCTATGATGCACGGACAGTTCTATCTAGTAGTGTGTCAAGTATCTGATACGTATCTGACACAAATATGCATTGTATACTTGGGGAGAATTCGTAATATTTTTAAAGTTTGATACGTGATTTGGATATGCATATCCATAACTAGGATACGTGAAATGAAGAACCATGTTAAAGATTGAGTAAAAACCATCCCTACTAGACACACCAGATGCATCTCTAATATAGACACATCATATTCAATAGTGTAAAAGAATATTGTGTCACCTGTTATGTCTGAACAGTCGTGGATACAACATTACCCATTCAGCAAAAGGTTGTGTTTACATACAATTGAAAACCAAGAAACGAGCTTTTCACGTGAAATAGAATAGATAAAAAAAAAGAGGACGTACAGTGCAAAAAATAAAATAAAAAAGGGAAACACAATGCATTCGAACAGGCATTTCATCAAACAGTTTGTAAGCAATGGGTTTTGTGCTTATTTTTCAACGTACCCTTGCATCACGGACTTCGAGAATAAGATCAACCAAAGGGATTCGATCAAAGAATGGCACGAAGCGGCTGACCATGTGAGAGTGTGTACCACCAACTAGAGCTTTTGTTTCGGCAACATCTCTAATCAATTACCTAACTTTTTAATCAAGGTTCTAGTTGTTCTTTGTTGTTGAGTTTATGAGACTCAATTAAAGGAGCCTAATTCTTGTGAATTTGTGTGAATGGTCCAACTGTAAAATTGAAGGCAACTTCTATTTCTATTATCATCACAAACTTGATTACAATCGCTTAAACACAACGAAAATTTGCTTTGTCTATCATAAATTGTCATATTTATTGGTATGTTTGCTTCGACATCACAAAATTATTACTCTTAGCTCGCTACGTGTAAAAATATTGTCGGGTTGTCATTGTCATTAATTCTAGTTGTACATGAACATTGTCATTTTTCTATTATCATCACAAACTTGATTACAATCGCTTAAACACAACGAAAATTTGCTTTGTATATCATAAATTGTCATATTTATTGGTATGTTTGCTTCGACATCACAAAATTATTACTCTTAGCTCGCTACGTGTAAAAATATTGTCGGGTTGTCATTGTCATTAATTCTAGTTGTACATGAACATTGTCATTAATTCTAGTTGCCTTCAATTTTACAGTTGGACCATTCACACAAATTCACAAGAATTAGGCTCCTTTAATTGAGTCTCATGAAGTCAACAACAAAGAAGAACTGAACCTTGATTAAAAAGTTAGGTAATTCGATTAGAGATGTTGCCGTAAACAAAAGCTCTAGTTGGTGGTACACTCATCACATGGCTGCTGCTTCTCGTGCCATTGTTGATCGAATCCCTTTGGTTGATCTTATTCTCGAAGTCCGTGATGCAAGGGTACGTTGAAAAATAAGCACAAAACCCATTGCTTACAAACTGCTTTGATGAAATGCCTGTTTGAATGCATTGTGTTTCCTTTTTTAATTTTTTTTTTTGCATCAGACGCCCTCTTTTTTTTATCTATTCTATTTCACGTGAAAAGCTCGCTTCTTGGTTTTCAATTGTATGTAAACACAACCTTTTGCTGAATGGGTAATGTTGTATCCACGACTGTTCAGACATAACATGTGACACAATATTCTTTTACACTATTGAATATGATGTGTCTATATTAGAGATGTATCTGGTGTGTCTAGTAAGGATGGTTTTTACTCAATCTTTAACATGGTTCTTCATTTCACGTATCCTAGTTATGGATATGCATATCCAAATCACGTATCAAACTTTAAAAATATTACGAATTCTCCCCAAGTATACAATGCATATTTGTGTCAGATACGTATCAGATACTTGACACACTACTAGATAGAACTGTCCGTGCATCATAGGTTTGGGATGTACATGGTTTATGAAATGTGTCTTTTGTACAACAAATGGACTTGAATTTTTTGGAACATTCTTATATAGGTGTAGAATTTCCTTCATTTCTAAGCATGCTATATCCTATTTTTACGGTTTTTTTCTTCAGATTTGATTCAAATCTTGCTCTTTTTTGGGTGCAGATTCCATTGTCTTCGAAATTTCATAATTTCAAACTTCTTTCATCTTCCTCAAGACACATCATTGTCTTAAACAAGGTGGACCTCGCAAATCGATCAGTAATAAAGGTAAACTCCGTGTAGGTATTTCTTGTATACAGCATTTTGATTTCCAGGGACTAAGAATGTTTGAGCTTGATATGATGACATTTATGTATATATGATGACTCTGTAGCCATGACCTGGCACTTTTTTTTTTTCACTTTAAATAAATAGTTTTGCCCCTTCATTGTGTACTCAAGTAACTTACCCGTTATCGCGTTTAATGTTTAGGAGTGGATAACATATTTTGCTAAGCAAAATTCCAGGTCTTTTGGAGTCAATGCCCATAATAAGGACAGCGTAAAGGAGGTACATTCTGGAACTATGTTCTTGGTGTATTTGCTCACTCAGTATGTGAGTTTGAGATTCAGAAAGTTTATCGGATACTCTGCATTTCTTAAACCCTTTGTGAAACGCGTAATCTTGCAGCAAAATTTAGATACGCTGTATTTTGAATTCATTTCGTATGAACTGAAGTCTTCGTTTAATTAAACGATGTTTTATCACCGCTAAACTTTCTGCAAGCCAGAGTTAGGGAAATGATCAAAGCTAATAATTGTGGTCAGACCGCAACGATAATGCTAGTTGGAATACCTAATGTTGGCAAATCTGCCCTTGCCAATTCATTGCATCAGATTGGAAGAATTAGTGCAACAGGTTTGTATCTTATATCTATACGCGATTGAATTTTTGGTTTCTATTTGTCTAATCCAATAGCTTAGTTATCCTACATCCGAAGTTCTTCGCTGTTAACTACAGAGAAAGGAAAGCTGAAGCATGCAATTCTTAGTCCACATCCAGGAGAGACCAAGAATATCACTAGCTTGAAGGTGTGAACATCTGCTCATATCTATTTTTGTTTTCTTTTAAATTCTCAAGTTTTGATAACTTTGATGCAGAATCGCATCTTATCGCTAATTACTTTGATCCAGATTGCCAGCCATCCTAATATCTATGTCCTAGATACACCTGGAATATTGCCACCTGAGATCTTTACTGAAGATGTGTGCTCCAAACTGGCTTTGACAGGTGAATTTCTTGCATTTTGATTCTGTTTTTCCACTTTGTTCTTTAGTAATATATATAACTAATTGATGCAAGAAACCAAACAGTATGCAAGAGAATTTTTAAGATCTTTTTCCTATATGTAGGAGCTATCCAAGATTTTATTACAGGGAAAACAATTCTAGCTCAGTATTTTCTTGATATTCTTAATCAAAGTGATGAATACAAGAAATGGGAAAAGTTTTTATCCACTGCAAATACTATACCAGATGATATTGAGTTTTCAGATGTCAAGCAGAGAAAGAAGCAGCAGCTATCTGATCATACACAGGTATATATATAGTGCATATTATACATCTATGTTGTTAGAAAATGTGTGTGTATATATCTATGCACAAATATAAATACAAAGCACTGTTATTGGCACCACAGTCAATCTACCGGGGCACTACACTCGGAAGTCGAAATTTGTATTCGGCCTCTGAGAGTCGAATTTTGTGCTAAAATTGTCAGTAGATGTCAAATATCACTCTGGTTCCCTAAATGTAGATTGATTGTGGTGCTTACATCAATGCCCATATAAATATATATAAATTATAGTTTTGCAGGAGTGTAAGTGAGCCTAGCCGAGTCGATACTCCGTAGGGCTAAATGTCGGCTCGATTGAAAAAACTTGAACTCGATCGAGTTAGAAAAACTTGACTTGTTTAATACTTGATAAAACTCGACTTGACTCATAAGCTCGAGTACTACTGAGTACGGAGCCATGTTTAAAGCAATATGGTGCCGCTAAAGACGCCCTTTCACTTGCGGGCTTTTCCATTTCGTCCGTGGTGGTTACTTACTTTGTCTGATGAATATTGTGGGTTGCAGGACATGATAGTGAATGAAGTGAGGAGGGTACTTTATGAGGCGGTTTCATCTTTCAAGGGTAATTTTGGAAATGATAAAGATTTGATGCAGCTTGTTGAAGTAGAGTTCAATCTTTTACAAAGTGTTTTTCACATAGAATCACCTTTTTCTGATCATTCAAATGAGGGTAGTGTTGGCAATACAGTTGCTGGTAAATTACTTGATTTATATCGTACAGGAAGACTTGGTCATTACATTCTTGACTCTTGTCCTAGTACAACTACTTATAAGGAATAAAAGCTTTAGAATACAACACTTCGTTCGTTGAGTTGATATAAAAGATTGTAATGAATAATCGAATCATATCATTTTATTTATATTTGATTCTTTGTTTTTATGTTGTTGTATGTATGTCAAAAGTAATTTGCCTTGTTATCTTTCATTTTTCCGGTGTTAAACATTACATTATCGCAAAGGTGAGCCCCTACCGCTCTCACAAAGGTGTGTCCTCACCGAAAGTTTACGTGAGAATTTTAGAGCTGCTTCGCACCGCCTCTCATCATGTGAGTAAGTCAACAGCCTTACCGTCTCACATGGTAGGGTCCTCACGGATTTTAGAGGTGGGATACACCGTCCGTCATCACGGACCCACGGTCGAGACAATTATTCCTGTATGATAATCGAATCTAATACCACCTATAACGGTCCTGGATTTTTCAGATCTAGTGACGCTTAGGTGAACTATCTTGGATTTGGTAACTATTTAGACCTATCATCGAACGTAAGTTCAACATTCGCCTTTCTGAAGATCGAATCCCTATTTTCAAACTTTATAAAGTCAAACCGAAGTATGATGTTATGACTTGGTTTTTGATTTGTAGATTGGCCCTCTTGCTGCATATTACAAACTACCCCTCAATCGTGTATTAGTGGTACATCATTGGCTTATCCTAATACTAATAATGCACGCAAATTATCCATGAATCGAGGTACTAAATTGTAATTTGGTGTGTTATAGATTCATGATGACATGACATTACCATGTGGAGTTCTCCGTCTTCATCACAACGCATCACAAGGAAATCATAATGGGTATGGATTTATGTTCTCTTTAGTGGTTTTACTTTGTAAATATTTACTACATATGGGAATCGGTAATCATGCTATAAAACAAGTTAAGTCAGTCTGTAGAATAAAGATCCAAACTATCCATTACACTAAAAACTATCTACACCGAAATCTTTTCTTAGATCTTCAAAATTCAGAATCTCTAAATTAGTAGCCCACAAAATACGAATGCAATATCCGTTATTAAGTCAGATCTTTGAAAATCATATATATCCCTTTTTTTTTTTATAAAAAAAATGATTGATTTAGCATGTGCCTAACCGTTAGTTGGCATTCGAATATTTGCTAGGTTGAAGAGTGTGATCCATAATTTTCGTGATAATAAAGAGTTCCCTAGACTGAGAATCGGTTAGTTTGAAGTTGCATTATCCTGCTCAATGCCTAAAAACTACCTTGTTTAAAAAAAAATTACTGAATCATTCGTTGACTACGTGTGTATATATATATATATATATATATATATATATATATATATATATATATATATATATATGCAGGGATTGGTAGTCCACTGGGTCAAATGGATCCAAAAGCATTCTTGCTGCAAAAGTTCAATGCAACAGCTAGAGAAAGGGTATGTATATATGCTCTTCTATGATATATATATATATATATATATATATATATATATATATATATTTGTATTTGTTTTTACATACATACATGCATTATGTAAATGGGTGGTGACATTATTGTTTATGATAATATGAATTGTGAAGATTGATTGTGCATTGGAAGAAGGGGTAAGTGGACTGAAACATGTATTGGCATACGGCCTAACGGAGAGTGCAAGGCGCTTTTAATACAGAGCAGAAGGTCACAGACAATGCCATAAGTTTGGGGTTTTTCCTCTTTTCATTTGTAAGAATGTTGTTTTGATGGCATGTTCTGCCATGTCACCACCGTGTAACCACTCACCACCATTCACCATCCCGCAATGTAGGTTAAGTTTTGTTTAAATAAATATTCCATCCGCTCCAAAATAAATATTTTGCCCTGGGAACCTCAGATTTGGTTACTAGGTTTTTTCATTCCTTTACGTCTAATACATTAATAATAGTCAAAAATTACTCCCACAACCCAGTCGATAGATTTTTTTAACAAAACTAACCCCTAAAAATAAATAAATACAAAACTAAACTAAACTAGAAAAATGTTCAATGCATTTGTCACAATTTGATACGTGAGTTGAAGAACATCAATACAAGTTGTAAAGATGAGGATGAGAGCTCGTCTAAACTCATATCAAGCTCAAACAATAGATAAACAAACATAGCTCAACCAAAAAATTGAGTTTGTTTATTTAACGAACAAAATCAAACTTGCTAATATATCAACTCAACTCAACTCAAATCTTTGATACTCGTTTACACCTGCCTCCTCCGGTAACCCAGTTGGATGAGGCCCCGAGTATAAAATTACACAGCATTACAATAATAAGGTTAATTGTTGATGATCCTAAAGTCAAATGTTCCAATATTTATTCTTGTATATGCCATCGACACCTTTCCTTTCCATTGCTATTTGTTTTTACCTGACAGTGTACAACCATAGATATTGACGTTTTGGGTTATTTATTTATTTATGAAATTGTAACGACCCGTTCCCGGACACCGAGTCCCTATCCGGAAAGAGCGCTCGGCACAAATATTATCAAATAAATTCAATAATATATGTAAGCCTTACGTCATACATCAGAACTAAAACCACGCGGGAGATAAAACGACTCAGGAAACAAAAGATCGAACACACGGTTTTCAATGCTGCGAAGACTAAATCCACTAAATCCAATAAAGAATACTAAACCATCCAACATCCAAAAGAAACTCAAAAGAAACTAATCCAAAAAGAAAGACAACATTGTTTGAACGTGAAACAACTGTTTTATGAAAGAGAAAAAAAACTAAAAGAACTGAGTCTTCAAAAGTTCCATCTCGCACGTCATCGTCAAAGAACTCATCAATAGTAGCAACCTATTCATCTTCTTTGGGGAAAGGGAAAGACAAAACATAAAGTAACGGGGTAAGTACATAAGTACTTAGTAACGAGTAGAAGATCGTATAACTTTGGTGTAATAAAGAAATAAAAGCAACGCCGTCTTTTATTAATTCATTCCGTTATTAACCCTAGCTAACTATCATATTATGTTCATAGCATAGCATGAGGTTCCAAAAGGTATCTAGCTTAGCTCAAGTTTGTTATATCATGAATAACAAGACACACTACGCCTAGTAATATGATGTACTAGACAATCTGGTGCAACCTACTTGTAGACACGCTCTAAGAGCCCGGGAATATCTCGAGTCCCGATAGTGTGATGACCGCGAGTGCACTAGACGCTTTATCCGCCAATCGATTGACCGGCGTGAGTACGATCTACTTTGTCTAGTCGTGAGAACACATCGCGATATTGTACTATGCCTTACCAAGTATTGCACGATGTTTAAGATTTTAAACTAACACATACGTTTGATTAGATGTTTAACTAGCCACCTAAGTGTTTTCAAGTAAGCTCCCTCACATCTCCTACTCTCGTACTTAGACCACTAGACATAGACAAGGCCTAGCAATTATACAGACATCGATAAACTCTAGCTTATCGAAGCACAAGGCAAATCCAAAACTTTCGACGGTCCCACACTTCATCTTTTAGGAAATCCATATGGTGCCGGAACTAAACGCATCAAAAGCTAATTCAAGGCTTTGTCACATAAGGTTAAGCAGTAAAAACATAATTATGAAGCCTGAAACTAAGCTGACACGATAAAACAATGAAAATGGAATAAACAGGTCAAACGCCCGTTTGCCCTTGGACGCCCGTCCATCAAACCCAAACGCCCTTTCGTGAAAATCAGCCACATCCTGTATAAAAAATCCGACCTCGAACGCCCGTCTAGAAATCCAGACGCCCGTTTAAAACCCCAAACGCCCGTTTACATTGTAGTAACCGCAGACGCCCGTTTGCCTTGGGCAAACGCCAGTCCGCCTGGGTTTCGCCCAGAAAATCTGCAATCTTAAACACGCGAATTCTAACCCAAATTCAACCCAATCTCCAACTTAAACAGATTATAAACAGTAAGAAAAACATACAAATTGCCTTATAACCTTACGACACCTTAATCATACGATAAGAACACCACGTTACCTTAATTTGCGAGCAACTACGATCCACGCTACCAAAACCTTGAAAAAGTTAAACCTTAAACTTCAAACCTACAACGATTTGAACCAAAACTGATCACTATGATGTTTACACTCAGAAAACGCAGCTTAACAACGACGATTATCAACCCTAAAATCAAGAACGATGAGGAAAAACTTACGTTAACGGATTTAGGGATGGTTGATATCAAAACGGTCCTCGCCTCGCGGTGATCCTTTCTCTCTTGAGATGTCTGTTGAAAAGAACAACGGATTAGCCTCGAAAAGCGAAAGCTTCTTCTCCCCTTTTTCTTTCTCTCCTGCGCCCCTCTTTTTTTTTTTTGTCAAACAACAACTAGGTTAAAATTAGGATTAGTTTTCCTTTTATAATCCTAATTATTCCCAATTATTTAATTAAATCCTTAATTATAAAAATCCTTGTTAATCCCCCTTTTTTTCTTTTACTCTTTTAATTAAATAACATAATATTCTGATTTTTGCTAAAAGACCGAATTGCCATTTTCTCAAAAATCAGGATATTACAGAAATTTTCCATTATGTTTTTAATGTTTAAAGAATTAGTAGAGTTACATTCTTTAAAACCGTCCAAATCTTTGTTAAATAAATAGGTTGTATTATTTAACAAAGTCGTACAATGTTAGATAGAAAGAGGAAAATGTTAGCATAAGAGTGAAAATATCCTTTAAAAAAAAAAAAGAAAAACCAAAAGCATAAGAGTGCTTTTTAACATTCAAGGTAAAATGTTGTAAATTATTTTATTTTTTTTTGTTTGGAGTCACATATATAATAGAGTATTGTTCGGTGTGAAAGTAGAATAATACATTTAATATTGAATTCAAATATGAGAAGATGTTTTAATATGAAAAAAATAGTTTAAAAAGCCAAAAGACGTCATATTACAAGATGGTGCAAGTATTAATTATCAAATGTTGATTTTATGACTTCGAATATTATTTAGGGTTTATTGTCAAAAAGGACAATTTGAACATAGAAATATGTAAAAAGGACAGTGGAATATTTTTCTGGTTAAAAAGGACAGTGGAATACATTAAACATTATATTTAGGGTCAGTTCCACTGCAGCAAACAGTGGATTTGTCCTTTTTAACAGTGGATTTGTCCTTATCACCCAATTTATATTTCCACTGTGCTAATTCCCATTTTCTCCCTCTTTTTTGTCCTTTTAAACCACTCATTGCATTCATATAGGCCAATGCCTTATGAATGATAAAACATAATAATTAGTGAGTTATAACAGGATCAATGATCATCCATTGATAGGCTGTTGCTACTTTATCAACTTTGCTCTTATCATACTTAGGAGTATGCTTTTAAATGCTGATACTTGGCTTATTTGGTCATGCAAACGACGTCGTATTTGCGCCCAGATCATTTGCAATGTCATACGTTCCCCATTTGCGCCTGTTTTTTCCCCATTTCCAATTTCATCGTTTTTCCAGAAGTTGAGTGCTCCTACGTCACTTCTCCACCACCGCCGTAACTCCCACTTACCACCGCCTCGCTTTGTTTTCGCTCCACCACCGCCTTCATTTCTCTCTTCCTATAAATATGCACCGCCATGGAAGAACAAGTTCTTTCTGCCATTATCGTCGGTTTTCTGGAAAGGTTTTTCTCTTCTCTGCTGGTCTGAGTTTTTGTTTGTTGTTTTCTTTCTTATTTTTGGGTTTTATATATAAATGTCTGCTGAATGCGATCCTTTATGCAGGTTGGTTGGACCGTATATCTTTCCAATTACACTCAAGATTGTTGTTTTAGGTAATTTTTGTTTTGGGTACTCTTTCGTTCCTTTCTGGTTTCCAATTTATTGCTGTGGGTTTCAATTTATTTTCATACTTTGAGTATGTTCAATTTAGTGTTACTTTTCCCTTCTCTTTGGCTTTATTATTCTCTTATTTTTCCGATTCATTTTCCGATTATCTTCATTTCTCGTAGTTATCTCAGATGCATGTTTAGTTTTCACGTGTTTTTTCTCTTTGGCTTGGTTGGATAGTTTGTGCATGCTTTGTTTTCATGTGTTTTTTGGTTGTTAATGACATTTCCCAATTTCTTTGAATGCCACTGACCTGATAGTTGAGTTTTTTTGGGAAAACAGAGTAAATTTATGCTATTTTATCTATACTCGTTGTGATAAACCACTATGGTGTAACATGTTTGTTTAGCATCTTTTTAATCTTTGTTTACGTTTTCATAAAAAGTAATATGTGTTGAGGTTATTCTTTATCTTTGTTTTTTGGTCTTATAATGTAACAAGATTGTTGTGGAAATTAGTGTCCTTTAGATTGTTCAACCATAGAGTATTTTATGAAGATTTGTTCTTCGAGATAGTGGCTAGCTAAGATTGTAAAATCAAGTTATGTTGTTTGCCATAGGTAGCAAGTTACCTATGTCTCTCCTCCGATTGTACTTTGGTTAAATTTATGCTATTTGTGGTAAGGCAACGTAAGGGTATTTCTTCTTTTCACTTCATTGTTGCTCCGTTAATTGATGATGATGTTTCATATGTCTCAGATACACTAAGTAATGATTAGTACTCAGTACTTCCTTTTCAAAGAAACTTACTTTTATCGCTTGCTTCTTGCCCTTGCCGCCACATTTGACTGGTGTTATTGCTCTACACTTCGCTTGTCGCCGCGCTTACAATCGTTCACTCGACTTCTCTTCCTCGTATTGAAATTTGCCTTTTCTGGGTTGCTTTGTCATGTCTTCTAGGTTAAAACTAGATTTTTAACTTTCGGATTGTAATGCCAACCTTTGTGTGTTATGATATTCTTTATGCTTCATATGATTGATATTCGTCTTTAACTCGTGGTTCATCAAATGAGTTACTGAGAGAAGGATTTGCATTCAAATTTCCGATTCCGTTAACGTTATCGGTTCGGATCGTAAATCCTCGCTCTCTTATGCACCTTTGTCGCCCTATAGTTTTATTTTACCATTATCCTTCTATTTAACAGCTTTGGGTGAAAATATTATTGTCACATTCATCTCATGCAAATTAATCGCATTGAGGTCGATTCCTTGTCGCATGTTAAATTAGTGTCTCGATTTGCACTTCATAAGCAACGTTAATCCCAGTAGTGAGGTCGGTTTATAGTTTGTTCATGCCTCCTTTACGCTCTTTGTAAGTCCTTAAGGTGGTGGTAGATGTGCTTTCCTTGTAGTTCCTGCTTAGTTAGGTTTTCCCGGATAATTCACTTGAATCTTTACTCCTGCGTTATCCGCCATTGATACCTTTTGTCTTATTTTCGTCTCTCGTCTTGGTACCTTCTCCTTAGTTGCTTATTGTATTCCATTCATGGATAATTCTCGCTTGGATGAGAGGAATCATAAAAGCGTAAGGCATACGCCGAGATGGATGCTAATAAGAAAGTCGCTATGCTTGCACAACGGCGGCGTATGCGTTATGCAAAATGAAGAAGAAGGGATTCGGGCCTTGTACACACGCCGCATCGTGGTGTTAGTATTGGCGTGTCACCGTGGGTGACCCTGAGGGATTGTCTCTGCACTGCCAGAAACCCCCCATTTTCCTCGGGTCATAACAGACTCAAGACACACTTCTACCGACACGAGAACGAGTCGGTTAGAACCCGACTTTGGCAAGGTCGGTCAGACCGATCTCCGGCCTCGCTTCATATAGACCGGTGTCTTTACCTTTTCGTCGGGGTTCAAAGGCCACCGTAGATGATAACCGTCCCGGATATTTGGAGGGTGTACATGGTGTGGTGCCCTCGAATGAGTTGCCATTCTCCCCGATCGCATATATCGCAGTTGCTAAACGCTTTTACCATGAACCTCCGAAGTTTCTGCTTTGCTCGGGCGAGAGATAAGCATTGTTTCGCCTCCTATGCCTCGCCTCTTGTTAGGTTGTTTACGACCTCGATCGTGATTGTGACGCGTTTAGGAAGTATGTACGCACGCATAACAATAACCTGGCTTTCACGACATTCTCTCGCGCGAAAGGATCTTTGAGTTGATGAAGAATAAATATGGTGTTTACACCTTCAAGTCCAAGGTAAAGTACACCATTATTTGGCCTCGTTCATCGGCGATGTTGATGTACCAACCGGTGTCCGGGCTTACTTATGACCCCGAGGTAGAGCTCGAACAACGGTGGAAAGCTCATCTCGGTTTTCCAGGGAAGTTATGCTCACTTTGATGCAAGTTTTGGCCAACAATCCTTACACCCGTTTTTTACGCCAACTTAGGGATTTGGGTTGTGTGGACAATTATAGCTTGTATTTGGTCACAAATCCTAGACTTGACCAACGTGTGTACAATGAGCCTACATGTACAGATGTGTCCGGCATTGTATGCGTAGATGGCCATGATAACTCCCCCGGAGAACTGCACATTCAAATCTACACTAAGAATTCAGTTCCGTACAGAATTTGCCACAACTACGGTTGCTATGACTCTCTCCAATACCCCCTATTGTTCCCACGTGGGGAAATCGGGTGGCACTGCGGTATAGAGAAACTTCCACCTAACATGCGAAAACGTGGCTACAGATGTCGAGACTCACTAGCGAACAGGTCATGTTTTCCGGTTGGTGCTGATGAGCTTCTTTCTCAGGAACAACAAGGTAATCGTACGTACGATTCTTTTAGAAAATGCGTTGCTACTTTCGTGACACTTTGTTGACTATTTCACCTTCAATCTAGCGCACGGGAGGGATACGGCGCGCAATCATCGCCCTCATGCCGAGTACTCTTCGTTATAAACTACGAGATCTGCGACAATGACCAGCCTTTGATACTCCACACAGTGAGGCTATTCCAACAAAGATATATTGTGGATATGTTTGTAAATCTTGAGACATCTAGGCTTGAATACATGTACAAGCACCAAAATGAGATAAGAACGGAGAGTATGCAGGGGGATACTCGACAAAGATTGCAACCGAAATAGCTCAGGCCATGCAAGAGGTAGAAAGGTGATCCTTCCTCCCTCTTTTGTTGGTGGCCCCGAGATATGAAGAAGCGTTACCTTGACGCTATGTGCTTGGTTCAGAATTTTGGAAAACCAGATTTCTTCTTGACAATGACTTGCAATCCATCATGGTCCGAAATAACCAAGCATTTGCTTCCTCACGAGTTAGCCCAAAATCGGCCGGATTTATTGGCCCGTGTTTTCAAAGCCAAACTTGAAATGCTTAAAAAGGAACTTTTGAAGGACAATGTGTTTGGAATACCCGTGGCCTCCGTTTACTCGATAGAGTTCCAGAAATGTGGCTTACCCCATGCACACTTACTTCTCATTATGGATGGAGATTCAAGACCCTTGAATCCAGAGGCGTATGACAGGCTTATTAGTCTTTGAATTGCCTCGACCGCTTCGGTCAATTTGCGCTTGTATGACTTGGTTCTTAAGCACACGGTACACGGCCCGTGTGGAGTACTGAATCCACAATCCCCTTGCATGCGCGATTCGAAATGCAAAAATAAATACCCTAAGGAATTTCTCCAATACACCACCCATGGGTGCAACAGTTACCCACACTATCGGCGGCGCGATACAGGCATCTCAGCAAGGGTGAGAAGGCAGGCACGAGATTGATAATCATTGGATCGTGCCTTACAATCCTTACTTACTGTAGAGGTTTGATCGCCACATTAACGCTTGAAATTTGCTCGACTATTAAGCTTGTGAAATATATCTACAAGTATATCTACAAAGGGCCTGACAGAGTTGCTTTTCAATTGGGCGCGCCATAGCAAACGATGAAATTAAAGAGTACCAACAAGGGAGATGGGTTGGTCCTCCTGAGGCTGCATGGAGAATTTATGCTTCTGATTTATTTGAGATACACCCATCGGTGATTGACCTGCAACTGCACCTGCCTGGGAATCATATGGTTTCCTTTCGTCCTAACCAAGATCTGGAGAGTATAGCTACCAACGAATTTCTAGCCAAGACTATGCTTACACAATTTTTCGAAACAAACCGTACCAATACTCGTGCTTCCAGACTTAATTTGCTTTACAGGGACTTTCCAAAGTACTTCGTTTGGGATACAAGGAATCGGGCATGGTCAGCTCGGAAAAAAGGTAAGGTTGTTGGCGGGTAGTTTCTACCAACCCTAATGAGGGTGAAAGATACTACCTCCGTTCGCTAGCCACGCCCAAGGTCCTACAAGTTACCAACACCTTTTGACTCGTGAATGGTCATTTGCACAACACTTTTCGTGAAGCCTCTTTGGCACGCCATTTACTTGCATCAGATAATGATCTAGATATGTGCCTTGATGAGGCGGTCTTGCAAAAAATGCCTCGGCAACTAAGGCAACTATTCGCATCTATCCTGGTATTCTCAGGCGCCATCCGACCCACGGAGGTTGTGGAGAAGAAGTATGCACTCTCTTTGCGATGGCTACACACGGTTCCACTCAAGTTTAACACTAAGTGCATCCGAGATTAGAATGAAAGGTTTACAGGATCTTTCTATGTTGCTTAATCACACGGGGAGACAATCGTCCGATTATGATTTAGGCCCTGCATATTTGGTGGGCCAAGGGACATCGCTTTGAAGGAAATGGAATATGAGATGAATATTCAAGTTGATGATGTTGATTTGCTCGAAGCACAAAGGCTAAATGAGCAACAACAACTTGCGTACAATATGATCATGGAGAAAGTCGTGAAAAATGAACCAAATGACGTTTCTTCATAGATGGACCAGCGGTACAGGGGAAAATTTATCTCAGCACAAAGCTATCACGGCAACCTTGAGATCACAACGTTACATAGCGTTGGCTACAAATTTAGCTCGGTGTGGCGACTGCGTATTGCCAGGAGGCGAACAACAAGACTCACGCGTTTTAAGTTACCCTTGCATAACGATGAAAACAAGATAGCTAACGTAAGTAAGCAATCGATAACAACAAGGTTACTTAGAGAGGCAAAAATTATTATTTGGGATGAGGCTCCCATGGCCCACAGGGGGTCCATTGAAGCTTTTTCTGAAATGCTAAAAGATATCACTGAGGTTGATCAACCGCTTGGTAACAAGGTTGTTGTCTTTGGGGTGACTTTAGGCGGTGCTACCAAAGGGTCACAAATGGGACTAGACAGAACAACTTGATGCCAGTCTTTTTAGCTCACCTCTC
This sequence comes from Gentiana macrophylla, assembly GCA_026214975.1. Lineage (NCBI taxonomy): Eukaryota > Viridiplantae > Streptophyta > Magnoliopsida > Gentianales > Gentianaceae > Gentiana > Gentiana macrophylla. Next base: position 2,388,332 of record CM047813.1, on the reverse strand, counting down.
TGGCCCACGCTTAACAAACTAAGATTAACTGAGAATATGCGGGCCAGAGCAGACCCATTTTTCACAGAATTCCTAATGCGCATTGGCAATGGTACAGAACCTGAAGACGAAAAAGGAAATATCACCTTGCCAATGAATATGGTAATCCCATTTAGGGAGAAAGCGAGCTCGTTGCAAGAGTTGATCACCTTTGTTTACCTAGACCTAGGTGCATTTGGATCTGACTGCGAATCAGCCATGTCTCGTGCATTGCTTGCACATACAAACGACTGTGTGGACGACATCAATGATGCAATGTTACATAATATACCAGGGGATATTACAACATACATAAGCAACGATGTTGCCATCGACCCGCAACACCGTGGAGATTATGACGATTTCTTGAATTCGTTACACCCCAGTAGCTTGCCCCCACATAAATTGACACTAAAGCCTAACTGTCCAATTATGCTACTCAGGAATTTGAGCCCAATGCAAGGACTCTGTAATGGGACAAGATTGATATGCAAAGAACTTCTAAACCACACAATTGTTGCCGAGATTGCAACAGGCCCATACGCTGGCACTACTACCCTATTGCAGAAAATCCCACTGGAATGCTCTAGTGAGGACAGATCTGCAATTCCCTTCAAACGTTACTAGTTCCCTGTCCGCCTATGTTTCGCGATGACCATCAACAAAGCTCAAGGTCAAACCCTGGAACGAGTTGGCATCTACTTAAGAGAACCGGTTTTTTCACATGGCCAACTATATGTGGCACTCTCGAGGGCTAAAAAGCAAGGTTCAAGGTGCTCATTAATGCCAAAGAACTTTGCGAAACCTCACATAGTACAAACACAAGAAACGTGGTTTACCGTGAGATACATGAACGAGTGGCAGAACAATAATTGGCGCTAATTGTACATAAACACATAACGTCAAACGATGAGTTCCTATGAAAAGCACAATTATGATGAAATATTATGCGGCTGGTTGGAGGTACACTCGATACCTTTCATTAAATCACGGGTTTGTTAAGAACGAAGAAGCATTCTTTATAAATTCCAGCATGCATGCCTATTCAATGTGTAAATTCTTTGGTGCCTTTGCTGCTTTGTTCGTTTTCGCCATTTGTTTTGTCTGTTTTATATATAAGGATCGTAAAAAAGTAAAAAACTGATAGTTTCAAGTTTGTGTTGAACAAAATTCACCATATTGTTGATGTCTCGTTGTGTGTGTCTCTTTACAATCATTATGTTGCTTTCTACTGATAACTTCCAATGAGGTTCTGTTGGTACAATGTATGAGAATGTTGTTTTACCCCTATAAGTTCTCACGGATTTCTGCTTGTGCAAACTATGAGTATGATTTTAACTTTTTTTCTGCTTGTTTCATATGTATGTAACAGAAGAAAGAGAAAAAAAAAATTATGCTTTCACATTTTTATTTAACAAACTCCTATGATGTTATTCATCCTTACAAAGTTTACTGATTTTGTTCATAATTTATTATACCATCTCAGTGTATAGTTTTATGGTTATACTATAGAATGAAATTATTGGTCTTAAGGGTTAAACTTAGAAACCATTTGGAATATCTTGATTTAAGAATAACCAAAAAAATTGCAGGATGATGGCAACTGAAACATACATCTGCAATGTCTCCGACAAATGCAAAACTTGGAGAGTAAAAGTCCTCGTAACGGAGAAAAGCCTCGTTTACACCAACGAAAAACAAACTAGGTTACAAAAGCTTATACTCCGAGATAACAAGGTAAATAAACCCCATAAAAAAGGTGGATCTCTCTTAAACTTATCATCAACCTAACACAAATTGATCGCTTTCTTTCGTCTGTGTACACTATTCTCGTAGGTGACAAAGTGGAGGGGATAATATGGGGAACGAAATAGACGTACTCCAGGAAACCCTAGAACCATTTCTGACATATATTGTTGGTGGAGCAAAAATACAACCCATGAAAGGAGAGTTCAAATATGCCACTCCGGGTATAACGACTCAATGGGTGTTGACAAGAAGAGTTTTTATAAAACAAATCACCAACGAAACAGACAAAATTCCCTACCCACCAGTTCAATCAGTCCAGTTCAGGGACATTGCCTCCTTGGCAGACACAGCAGCCCTAATAGGTATCAATTCTGCTTACTAATCTTGAAGGTTACATATACGTTCAATTCCTCGTGACACGTAACTTAAACACTGCATTAAGATTATATAAATTTGGTGTGCCTTAAACATTTTCCATTTTATGTACTTTTGTCGCTTTACATGGAGAACAACTACACTTTCCTTTTATGCAATTACATTTCTTACTAACAATAAATACCTTTATCATTTCTTTTATATCATTTGAATATTTTCTTCTTCCATTCATTAACCGTGTTATAGCTATAACAGTAATCAGTTATTATTGATCATAAAACACACCAGGTTAAAACTTTATTGAGATTAACAAACCTTACATTTAACTTGAAACCTTATTTGGCCCTCACACTCTTCTAACCCAACTTATCATTACATTAAAATCGACAGATATGAAGTAAATAATTTTGGCTAACCATTTACTCTACACTTCCAGAGTACAATTTTTGCTTCCTTAACCACTTAATCCATTGCCCCATTTCTTAGATTATCCCAAGAACCTGTGCTGTCACACTCTGTGTTTCCTTCAAGATTTGCAATGACCACTTGTTTTTCCTCGTGTCGATCTGCAAGCACATACTTTTTCTCGCCACATGTTTGAAAGCCTCTCCTGCTTCTTGCCATAAATTTTCACTCTTTAACCTCCTCCTTTGATGTGTACAACTTTTCCTCAATTATGTCCCTTTGCTTCGCAATACTTTTCACAACATGGTCTGGATATGAACCAACCTTTGGAATTTCATCAAGTCTGATAGAAGAATCATCATCCTTCGCCGGTATCGGAGGTGCGTATGCTTCATATTGATCCTCCTCAAACTCATATGTAGTGTTGGATACGCACGCTGAAAATCCATGATTCACTCTGAAGATAATTAATGCCACAATATGAAATTACTCAGTTAATTTTTCCAATTGTGTGTGAAAAATGATCCAGCCTATCGTAACTTTTTATAGCATTTTCCTTCATATGAAATAAGGTCAATCAATGCCCCAACTACTATTTCTACCCTTGGTTATACATTTAATGCTTCTACCCAAAATGTTCACATTCCAAGAATTAGATAAGTCTATACCTTTTTTTTTCTTACCCCATTGGATAATGTGCTCTTGACTATGGCATTTCCAAAGTGACAAAAGCTGTCCATACACATTAAAGGTCAGCCTTTTTCGCTATTTTATCATAAACTTAAACAGTCACACCTACTAATTTGGCCGTCACTTTAACAATTAATATTTTGGAAAAAACAAACGGCCAAACCCAATACTAATTAAACTTGTGTATTTATTTTTTGGCATACAATGTTCATTCTTTGTCTGCGACTGATTACATCACACATTCTGAATTCTATTGCCTTTCAAATATTTATGATATTTGTGCCTTAGAACAATAGCAAACTGAAACGTTAATACATAATGAATGCTTTGTGTTTTTGGATTGCAACAGACATACTAGCTGTGGTCTTACATGTCAAGGAACCGAGGCTCGTATCTACCCACGGGAAGCTAACCCATATCAGAGAGTGCACCGTGGTGCAAACCGAGTAAGAAATACTGACGCACCTTTCGTACCGAATCCTATGCAATTACACATCCTGAATAAACGCCTTCCCCCATCCACCCGTACACTAAGAAAATCTACTGACAATACTTAACCAAATATGTGTAAAAACAGCATGCAACCTGTAAAGCTTACACTATGGGGTGACTTTACCAAGCAACAAGGCGCACAACTTTTCGACCTCAAAAAAGACACGCGATTGTACTTTGCAAAAGTCTCGAGGCGACATCATTCAAGGTAACCATGCAATTCAACCACCGGTACAAACAAATAATTTCTCTCGCCAACTTATGTCACTTAACTCATTATATACATTTTCACATGGACATCTCTCTCAACAATCCCATTCTCCTTCATCGACTTGGACCCAATGATCCCCGAAGCAACCACTCTCCGTACATGGTAATTTTGTTGCTTGTGAACATAATTTTGGAGTTCTTTTGTTGGCGTCTCAAGTATTTATAGGGTGACATTTTTCCCCGCAATCTGAAATGTGCTCTGATATATAACACTTCCAGATAACTGGGAACTCAGAGTCCAGATTTTTAGAAATAAAGATATTAATTCTGTAATTTGAATTCCATCTTCTTTGTGTGGCGTTCTATGAATTGCATAAGTGGATGTCTAATGATGGGAGAAGATCTTCACAAAGAAGAAAATAAGGCAGGTTATTTCAAGAGTAATAATGATAGAGACATTGATCGTGATATCGTGTTATCGTATATTGTAATCCTTAGCTAAAACCTCTCACCGTGCATCTCTCTCACATTCACAGGACTCAAACCCATCTCGAAGAACTAGGCCAAATTGCAGGAGAGCCTCCCCGCAACCACTTGGAAACAGTGGTAAACAATCTGGAACCTATACAACTCAAACAACTGTGCGAGATACTACCCGATACAAAGGTAAAAACTACAAGCGCTACACAATTCTACCCACACAAGACCTCAAAGATTTGCACTTCCGGAGAAGTACATCTGAGGTTATCTGATCGTATTTTTTAGATATTTCTGCTTTGACACCATCACCAATTATATGCATATTTCCTTGTATACGGTGGAGGTAGAGTCCTGTGACTCAAGTGATTTCCATTACATTAATATTCGAATAGTTTCATGATCTTTCTTTAAGCGTGCTACTGCCAATTCATTTTCAACACATGAATGTTTCATTCTCAAAGTCATGTCGCGTAAGACGATGGTCGCCATTATTTATACCCGAAAGGCCTATTATCTTTCTCGCATCTCTGCCTTCCACTCGTCAATACTCAGAGAGAAATAAAAAAAAAAATTCATTTCACAATCATGAATTCTGGTGTGTATATTCAACAATTATATTCATAGATATCACAATATATGTCCTGTATGTGTACATATCCAGAATTAATACTTAAGCGCAAGCTTATTTTAATAGCTAATTAAGGAGAGAACCAATATATGTGAATCCATTCTCTCATTGGTTTTTTCCCCTGGTTCATCTTCAATTTTGACTATAATGTTTTCCTTTTTAATCTATCTAATCTCTTTCTAATAAACAGGCAGCAAAAGTAGCAGTCACAATGAGGATCGTGGACACTCACCAAAATGTGGCATACACTACATGCCCAAATTGTAACCAGTTACAAGAAGCACTAGCAGGTGAACAGTTTCACTGCCACACTTGCCACGGAGATTACACGGCAGTACCACGGTAAGCAAGTGACACATTCATTAGTAACCACACCGAATAAACATTGTATCTAACCGCTCATATCTCCAAACAGGTGCAAGATAACGGTGCAATCGAAATGATAACACTCGCAACGTTTCAGCAGCTTTGTTCGACAACAGCGCAGACAAGCTTCTAGAATGCACTCCCACAGAAATTCATGCCATGGATAACCAGGTAACAAACAACGAATACACTCTACATTCATTCAATAACTACAACCATAAACGCTAACAACTTCAAACGTCACTCAGTAACTCCGCACAATCGCCGCGCACCTCCACAAGATACATGAAAAAGAAAAGCTCAACAACTCATAGTTCGGATCGGGCAACGAAGAAGAACTTCAGGATAAGATAACTAGGTATTCACCCAGGAATGGGTCGCAAGTACGGAAGCAATACATCCAACACCCACCCTGTGAAGTCGAGGCAACCACCAAAGAAACAGCAAAGACAAGCAACAATGCACCTACCAATGTCGCAACACAACTCCACAAAGAAACGAGCCCCGCAAAGAAGCCACGGGTCCAACCAACAAAGGAAATGTAAGATGCTATCCCAGAGCCAAGGAATAAGCAACAAAACAAAGGTAAGCAAAGCAGATAGAAGCCATATTTCACCTCTTTGCTACTGTGAGAAAAAAAACCACCTGATATTTTATGTATTTTAATATGGGAAACAATTCCAAAGAAATCACTTTTGATTATCATCTCATTTCTGCGCCATATTTTGTTGTAAATAAACAAAGCAATCAAAAAAGGAAAAAGCTAACTAGCCTATCACTCGTGATTTTGTCTGCAAATTTGATTGGAAAATCGAGTTCCAAATTGTCTGCAAAATGTGATCCACAATTTCATACTTGCTTTCAAATTATCTCATATATTTATTTTGCATCACCATCATCACAACACCCCATTCCTTAACAAAACTCTCGAAAACAATCCGATATCGATCCTACAACCTAAACATTTCCGGGCAATGAGGGCCCAAAACGCGCACAGCGCGTTTACCGTACCTAGTATACTATATATTTTTCAAATCTGTGGGACGACGAACGATGAAATTCCCACCTTTGGCTTCTCCAATGTCCGGCCTACACGCCTAGCCTTCCACTAACTGCTTTTCCCCGATATCATCGCTCCACCACCGCCCATCTTTTCACAGCTTCACTACCCACTGTCGCTCCACCACCGCCTGATACCGATCATGTATTAGGTGTACATAGTGGTGTCTGATCATTTCGTCACCTTCATTTACGCTCTTGCTTCGCTAAAAGGCTATGACGACGATAATCAAATTCGTTTGAGATTTCCGGACTCGTATCTTGGTCAGCAAACCTAGATCCACTAACCTTTCTTTTAGGGTTGGTGTTTTTTTTTTGCAAACATGGGGTGTGGAATCGGTAATCTAAGGAGGCCGTGATGATATTTGATTCTCATTTTGTTTCTGAGCTGATGGTTTCGCAATTGGGAATATCCGAACCGTAGCTTGGCGGGCAACACCCAGTTGTTTGCGAGCTTCTAGCATTACGAGCAACCGGGCGTTTGCAGCCATGGAGGGTCTTCTTCTCTGTTGCATGTATAATCTCAGATCCGAGCCTCATTTTTCACAGTTTGCCTTCAGTTGGTGGTTTGATTTTCTTGATAACAAGATTTGTGATTTTTTTTATGTTTACAACTTTAATTTGGCATTTTTTAATTTATGTAAATGTGATTTGTGTTGGTTTTAACAAAAGTATGAGCATAGTGCCAAAGCAAAATATAGAAGTAATAGCACAGAGCTTAGGTATCAACAATATCTCTCCAGATGTCCTGCCTAATCTCGCTTCAGATGTCGAGTACCGCATTCGAGAGATCATGCAGGTCTTTCTTTTGTACTTTCTGATTCTGGTATCGAGTTTCTTGTTTATAAATCAGTTGCCATTGTTAAAGATTGCCTTTTTACACAATACAGGCTTTTTGTGGCTAAATTATTTTTGTGTAGGAGGCTATTAAATGCATGCGCCACTGAAGGAGGACTACTTTGTCCACTGACGATGTAGATAGTGCTCTCTCCATGAGGAATGTAGAGGTTAGTATTTTTTCAATGGCCGAAAATAATTCAGGCTTCTGTTGATTTGCCCCTTAATTTTTTGGTAGGTTTATGTGAGTCTTTTTTCGTGCTTTTGTTTGGTAAGGCTTTCTGAGTTATGTTTTACAAGTATAATTGCCTGCTTACTTTGGTTCTGTATGGCTTTCAGCCGCTATATGGATTTGCTTCAGGTGATCCAAGGTGGTTCAAAAGAGCCCTGGGGCATAAGGATTTATTTTATGTTGATGAAAAAGATGTTGAATTGAAAGATGTAAGTACATTCCGGGTTCTTTTGTTTGGGCTTGAAGCAGAATACTGGGTTTTTGAGTTGTTTTACTTTTGTGACATTCTACTTCTATGTTGTATTAGGTGCTCGAAGCTCCTTTACCCAAAGCACCACTAGATACTGCAGTTGTTGCTCACTGGTTAGCCATCGAAGATGTGCAGCCAAGTATTCCTGAAAATATACTTCTTTAAGGTTCCTTACTTACCTTCAACACCTCCAAATGTCAAATCCTCTATTTGTGTCATATGAAATGATTTGATTTAGAAACAAGTTTATTTATTTATATCATATTATTGCTGAGAGAACATTTGAGTTGAGAGAAATCATTGGAAATAATGAATTAAAGCAAGGACGGCCCCACAATCATATATTGTCAGTATGGATTATCGAATTCATAATTTCATATGTTTTGCAGCAATTGCAATGCCTTCTGATAATAGAACTTCTGAGTATAAAGAAGATGGCGTTCCTGTTGAACTCAAATTACCGGTCAAGCATGTTTTGTCTCGCGAACTGCAGGTAGAAGCAGCATTACCTGTTATTTATCTTGCTTAATTTACTTTATTTTATGGTTTTATTAATTCTATTGTGCAATGCTGCAACTTTACTTTGAGAAAATTACCGACCTTACTTCAAGTAAATCTAGCTCTGCTCTCTTCAAGGAAGCAATGATGAGCTTGGCAACTGACTCTGGGCTCCATCCCTTGGTTCCTTATTTTACTTATTTTTTGCCTCCAATTTTTTTTCCTAATCTTGCAGATGGAGTCGAGATCGAATCCTTTCTACACACTAAAGGTAATCTTCTAGATGGTAACATTTATCTGTTTTACAACGTTCTACTTGTTTGTAATTTTTTTCCCCCCTTTTTTTTATGGTTGGTCTGAGGTAGTGACAGACACTATGGTGTGGTGGATGCTTATTAATGTGTCTCAATCAACCACTGAGATTTCATGCTTCTTCAAGGATTTCAGCAGGCCAGACAAGGGTTTAAACGGCTTGCCTCGTGGCATCATAGCATCTGGAACAGATCTGGAGTTGAAGCCTCTTTGGTCTAGCAGGGTTACAGAGGTCCGTTTTTAGATCTTCAGCTGGTCTGTTTTTAGATCTTCGGCTGCCGCCGGGACCCTCATTCATTTTTGGCTACCTATCCGTTTAATGATTCATAAATTTCATTATACAATCTACTGCTAGGTTGACGTGACTTATGTAAATGGTGGGCTCTTTCTTTTACTTTCTATTGTTCCACAGGCTCATAATTCCAGCTCTCGAAATTTGCTGGCAATGCCAGTTGGCATTAAGCAGAAGCGTAGTGTAACTACAATCGTTCGAAAGGTATAATGCTTGAAAGATCCTGCAGTGTGACATTAGTGTAATTGTACCATTTTGCCTTTTATACATGTGTATTTGTAGTCTTACATTGTTAAATTCAGTTCTTTCAGAGAATTTTACTGTGGTTCTATTTCACTATGATGGCAATGTGAATGGCTGGCATGACCTTGAATGGAGTAATAAAGCAGTACATATAGTTGCTCTAAACCAAACCAAATGGTGAGGGTTTTGTTTTGTTTTGAATTCTTTTTGGGTTGTGTGCTAAAAACGGATTTCCATACTGGGAAGACTAAAGATAAAGGTATGTGCTTTGTATCGTCTTTTGTTGAAACTTAAACAAACTGGGTATATTTCTGATGAATAGGCTCTATTATTAAACGTCGTCGTTTTTTGTAATAAGTGAAATGCATATCTTTTTTTTTTTGAATCTGTGAAATGTATATTTGAAATGCATATCTGAAATGTATATTTCTCCCTGTTCATTTCATCAGCAACAGTTTTTGCATGTATATAGTCGTGGTTCCCTTGATTTTGAGTATCTTTATCTTCTTTCAGGTGGTTTGCAAAGCGCTTTTTACATTCGGATATTGTGTCCAAGTATGATTACATATAGATTATGGATTTGCAAAGACAAGTATGCTTAGCCCTTGCTTTCGTGGCTTACAATTCTGCCAGCCGCCTGAAAGTCACATTTGGTGCTGATATCCAAGATCAACTTCTTCAACTTGTCCAGATGTGAGCAACTCCCACTGGCACGTGGCATGATTTTTATTTTTTCTATTTTTTTTTTGTATTTGTGCATGTTGCATCATCATTATGATCGTTATCGTTGTTTTGTAGCACACTGACATGTTTTGTTTGTCTACATATGTTTTGTTTCAGTTGTGATTCAGATTTGACGTTATCTGTACTTACTGCCATTGCTGGCATTGGTTTGGACAATGAAGACATGAGGATGGTATGTTTGTTTGTTGTTATTTGAAATAAATACGCTACCATCCAAGTCTTGTTACGTACATTGTTCAACAATGTTATGCCGAGAGTAGAGATGCACCTTCAATATTCACATTTTAAAGGAATATATTTGCATCATTATATTCCTTTAAAATGTGAATATTGAAGCAGGCAGATACTCTCTCGGGCATAACATTGTTGAACAATGTACGGTAACAAGACTTGGATGGTAGCGTATTTATTTCAAATAACAACAAACAAACATACCATCCTCATGTCTTCATTGTCCAAACCAATGCTAAATCTTTTGAATATCCTACGAGCAAGGTACAACCTCAGGTAAATAAGGGACAACATAGTGCTCCGATCTTGAAGAATACTGGGACTGGGGCCTGGATATCGACTGACAGCTTAAGAGCTTTCCATTCCACCTTGCAGGCCCGCTTTGATGCTACCGGGTAATTCCTGATTCGACAATATCAACCACCCCGGAGAAAGAATCCCGACCCTACCTATCTTGAATCAGCTATGAAGGGGGGAGAACCCGATCTTCGCTCAACAACAGAAGAGCCGAGGCAAAAAGAAAAACAAGACATCACCCAAGAGACGCTCACGCCAACATGATAAATTCGCCTGCAGCACAGACGTGGATAAAGTAATAGACCAACTCGATACCTCAGATTATGAGTCAAACCAATATCTAAACTCTTCCTTTCACCAATACGATGAATGGCAGACGGCTTCTGAGACCGAAGGATTCTCGACTGTAGCACCTTGTAAAGGGATGACGACAAGAGCAAGGAAGCAAAGTTACCGGAAATATGATGAAGACTACGATTACTATTAATGCTTAAATTCTTTAAATGTCTTTTATTGCTTTCTGTTTTTGTGGAATCGACCGCGAACTAAGGCGACACCCACATGTAATTTCTTTTTTTCCTTTTTATCAATAAAAAAAGTTTTCAATAAAAAAGAAAAAAATATTTGCATCATTATGTTTTATCATGGATGCCTGTTTTTAACAGGGTTGTCTTCCTTGTGTAGAAAATTGTCCAAACTGAGATCTCGTATTCTTGGTTGGCGAAGCTTATGAGTAGTAGAGAAGACGACAAATCCATCATTGCAACAACTTGTTGGATAGTTGCATGCTTTCATTTTGAAAAATTCAGTCAAGGGTTATGGGTATTAATTGTGACCTTGTAGTGAAGCTTATCCATTTACAATAAATTTTACTCTCGTTTTTCTGAATGACAGGATTGCTTAAAAAAAAAAAAAATCCTGTTATAGTGAAGGCGGCTTCATCTCTTAAGAGCTGCTGCTGCAAGTGCTCATCTAAGACCTGCTGCTGCATGCGCAATCATTTCTATGAATATCAGGATCACATTCATCTCTTAAGATCTGCTGCAAATGCTACCTCGAGTAGCTTGCAGCGCATCAATAGTGTTTCAAAACCTTATATGTATGGTGCAGATGGAGCCAGGGGTATTCACTCATCTGCTTCTGCAAATCAGCTGGTGAGCCATATTAGTTCAAATTCTGGTTTACAGGGAGAGCATGGTGGACACACATGTGCACACCATACGGGCCAACAGCTATACAGCCGGACTGTTTATTGTTGTTTTGTAGGCTTTGCTTCTGAAGTGGTTTTTTTCAATGTCTCAATATGATTTTTCTGCCCACAGGATGATCTTGAGAATTTCGGAGATGTCGGTCTCCTGGAAGACAGTGTGGAATCATTTTTGCAAGACGGAGAAGATGAAAATATATATGGAGCACCAAAGCAAACTCCAAGTGATCTTAAGATAGATACCTCTAAAAGTAACTGACAATCTTTTGTATATGTGATACATATGAGTTGTGACATTGTTTCTGTCCAACTGATGTCTTGGTGGGCTCTTCATTTCAGGCATTTTTGGTGAATTTGGTTGTACAAGGACTAGAAACAAACTGCTTTGCTGTCATTTTTCTTCTGATGGGAAGATACTAGCGGTTCTGTCTTGGTCCGATTGGGGATAGCATTTCTCTTCTGCATGTCCATGGAGTTTCTGAAGCTTATGTTTGACTTAGTTTTTTGTTGTATGTGGTGTTTCCTTCAAAAAGAGTAAAGATAAACAAAACGTACGTACCAAAGGATGTAAGAACCGCCATTGGTATGAAACTGAAAGTAATACTATATTACAGCAGGACAGGACCACCCCCCACCCCCAGAAAGCAAGAAGAACCCAAGAAGCTCAAGATAGATAGCGCCAAAAAATAAAATGTGAAACCAATATCCCCATTGAGTTGAAGACTTGGATCATGATTCCAACTTTGATAACAATTAATGGAGAAAAAACTTGAGATACGCTATGCTTGCTAGGTCGCTCGTGGCGCTATCCCTCCTGAGCTTCGCGGATCCTTCACTGCTGTGAATTTCTTGAGCCATGAAATTAAGAGACATATTGATCGATGCAATTGAAATTTTTTTTTGCTTTTTTTTTTATAATTTAAATTTAAAAAATTGCAATTTGAGAGCTCGTCACATGGTGAGAAGACAAATGGGGAAGGAAAGGTATGGGTACTAATAGCAATGAGGAAGATGATGGGAAAATGATATAAGATAAGATGTATCATAATTGAAGATAATTGTATTACATTGATTCAAGGATGCAGTGGTGATACAAATATATACGTTTGGATCAACTTACCAATAAGTCTCACAATAAATAGATACACGAATAAAATTATTTTAGATAATTTCTAAATTATCCGCGATAAGATGTTGTCTATAGGTGTACATTATTGTCCTGTATAACTGAGTGAAATATCTTGATTTTCTTGCCAAACTAACCGTGGACATGTTTTTCAAAAGCAAGATAAGTATATATAAGTTACATTTTTTGCTTTAAATGAACAAACCACGCATAGTTGGAGTGATCATCAACAAAACTTGCATAGAATTTAAAATTTTGGGCTCTGTTTGGTTTTGTGTTGGGTTGAAGTTTAATGGATCCATGAGAGAAAAGTGAAATAAAATAAAGTAAAACAATGATTATGAATGTGTCGAACGACTTGTTATCGTTTTACCCTGTTTTACCCTCACCCATGGTACAGGTTCGTCACAACATGAGACATAAACAGACTAGTATTTATTCTCATTAAAATAAACTTTGTCCAACCCTTAATTCCACCAAGTTGGGAGTTTAACATAGTAGAACAAAACATAAAACATCACACAAAACACATACATACAACTCTTAAATGTTTAAAACAGTCTTTCAAAGAAGAAACCAAAAGTTAAAAGAGTAAATGTGTTCTAGAGCCATATAAGCTGAGCCCTCAAAACCAACAAGTCCTGGATTCGTGTCTCTTTAGAGGCAAAATGTGTTCATGAGTTATATATTGTTGTTATCGAACGACCATTATCGAACGACCAGTAATTAGTCTGATAACAAATCGTCGTCCCGGTATCATCCAAAACAAGGCCACAAAAGCACTGGTCATGGATTTGCTGGCATATAACGTTATCCCAGCATGTCACAATTGCATAGTAGCAAGGATCTCATCGCAAGCAACTTCCTTGGAATTAGTGTCCCGGATGTCGCCATGACTCTACGAACCCAAAGATGTAATTTCTCGAGGCCACTCTAGCATATTTAACATAGAAGCGAAGTCCCGCCAAAAGAAGCTGATTGATTAGGATTACAAATGGTAGTAAATGGTAAAAACAATTAGTAGATATATTACTAGTATCTTTTTAATTTCAAGAAGAATTACTTGATTATTATTTCATGAACGTGAAAATTCAAGTTGTGTCCCCAGTTCCATCAGTTCGTCCTTGATTCTAAGGGCTGAACTCTCAGCTTCCGAAGATAATACACCGACAATCCTCTTCAAGGTTGAACTCTCTCCGAAACAGGACGGTAACTCTTTTAATTTTTTGCTCTGAATCACAAGTTGCTGTAGACGAGGGAAGGACTCAGTGGAGGCATTCCATTCCTTTAAAGAGTAGTCGGCATCAAGATGAAAGAATTTCAGATTTTGGAATACCAAATCTTCCGTCTCCAATGTTGGCTCCACAAAGGAACATTCTAGTAACTTCAAAACCTCAAGAACATGTAGCTCTGCTGCAATTGCTGATAAATCTAGTCTGTGCTTAGACTCAAAGTATTGCGAATAATCAAAGTTTACTAGCTCTGCTGCTGATATATCCGTCCTGTGTAGCTTAAAGTGATTTAAAGTTAGTTTCTTGAGAGTTGAAGGGAAGTTGATCATGTATTGCGAATAATCAAAGTTTTCTAGCCTCAATGACTCCAATTCCCTATAAAAGTCAAATGTTTTTATTGATCCTTCATCATCAACTGGAGATCTTTTTAAAATACAATGCAGCTTCCGAACAACGGGCAGCCTTTGGAGAAGCCTTCTGACATCTTTTCCGGTATATAAATATGGAAGTGAAAAGCTTACCACCTTATCCAATATTTGATCACTGGATAGATCATGCTTGTCGTCGTCATCTGGAAATTTTAGGATGCAATGCGGTACTTTGACATACCTAAGACTTTTCATTCTCCAAAAAGTATCTGGCAAATATACCTCACCACTATTGCTAACTGTCAACTTTACAGATGTCATATTCCAGAGATTGGATATCCACGATGGGATAGAATTTCGTCTCAACCTCATCAAAACAACATCAATATATCTCAGATGAATCAGAGAGCTAAGTTCATTTATATCACATATTTGTTCCCGATCGAGACCCGGATCCAACACTTGAAGAAATCTGAACTTCCTTAGATGGATTTTACTAACTCCATCATCATAGCTTTCACTAAAATAGAATAGGGTGCGTGCATTAGAAAGTGAGGATCCAGCAACAATAGTAACATCGTGTTCTCTCTGCAAGGAAACACGATAAGGGTTATTTATTGAATGGTTTGATGTACTAGATGATGCAATTCCATGGTTCAGCTGGAAAAAGTTCCCGTCTCTGCATTTCGTTTGACAAAATTCATGTATCAAATCATGAACATGAAATGTTTTTATCCCCCCACTAGAACTTCTTGCACCGACAATGATCAAGCTTCTGTCTACTAGGTCGTGAAAGTACTCTTTTGCTACATCTTCAATGCTTTTAGTCTTGGATTCTTGTACGAAATCCTTCGGCAATCCACAAATTTTATCACACGGTTAACGCCGATCGGACAATCCTCAAGAAATGCAACAAGATAGATAAGACAAGGTTTCAAATTCTCGGGTAAATGTTTGTAACTTAATTCAAAATTTCCATACATCCCTCGCTAGAAAGATAATAAACTAACCTTTGTGCAACCTCACTCCACCCGCTCAAACTTTTTTCCGTTCTAGCAAGGAGCCCGCCAATTACAACAACAGCTAAAGCAAGGCCTTTGCAGTTCTTAGCAATCTGCTTTCCAATCTCATGGAGATATGGTGGTGAAATGTCATTACGGAACACTTTCTTTTGTAATAATTCCCAACTTTCAACCTCATTCAGAAAACGTGGCGATGTGGGCTACAATTGATTTTGCATTTGTCTGCAACATCACGGGATCGGTCGTGAACATAACTCTACTTCCATTTCGGTTATCGTGGAATGAGCTTTTATCGCATTCCATGCACTTACATTCCATATATCGTCCAAGACTATAAGATACATCGACCACTCAAACATTTCCATAGTTGGTGGGCCAAGTCATCATTAGTCATGTCACGCCTTATCTCAAATCAACCCTTAACCTGGCATATAATGTCATGTAACATTATCCGGTATTATGATCTACCGAAGCGGAGCGTAAGGCGAATACGTTAAAATGACATTTCACCGATGAGGAACCTAAAACCTTTTTGGCTAAAGTGGTCTTCCCCAATCCACCCATGCCAACAATTGAAACAATGTCAAGTGACATAGGTCCCCTGTAAGCAAGCCGATAATTTTTTTTCTTTCTCATCCTCAAAACCCACAACAAATTCATTGATTTGAAGGTCGACCTTGTTCTGCGACTTCACTAATGAAACCGACCGAACCAGGAGGCATCTTTCTTTGTTTATGCTTGTTCTCGATTTGATCATCTCAAGCTTTGCCTTAACCGCCTTAATTTCATCAAAGACTTTGAAAGATAGGCCATATGATACCAGAATGGATGATCAAAGACGAACAACGAACTAATGCATGCCAGGATGACATGTTCCGTCAGATGTAAAACATTGACAACTTCTAACCATGTCTCGTTTTGTTCACTTTGTAAATCGAAAATATGAATGAAAAAAGGATAGAGAGAAGCTAGTTCCTCCTCAATTTTTATGATCTTGTATTTCGCAAAAGATACATACTTACGGTCACTATTCATCCTATCCTTCAGGCTTTTAAGATTCTTCAAGAGAAAGTCAAGAAATTGTGGAGAAATAACCTTTGGGAAATTATACAGAGATGAATCTGGGAATTTACCGTAAATGCATCTAATATCAGCATTGATAGCTTCGATTGTCATCATAAAATCACTAAGACGCACTTTTTTCTTGGAGAAACCCTCTTCCATATCATCAAATGGTATTAGGCCATACAAACCCTCCCAGAAAAGAACATCAATTCGGCTGCAAATCGATTCCTCTGCATTTTGATTAGGAGGATCGTTGAGAAATGTCAAAAGACATATGATATTGTCTTGAAGAATTTGAAAATCATCATCCTTCAAGTGAGTCGCCAGGTCCTCAAGAAAAAATTCGACAAAGCTAAAAGCAGTTTGTCCGAACATATGAGAATCAGATCGATGCGCATATATGGCCATAAGGGTTCCAAAGTACAATCTGGCAACATTAAGCGTGGATGGTTTGATATTTTGCAGCAAATGATAAAAGATAGAATTTGTTTCATCAGATGCATTTTCAGCATTTGCGTCTTGTGTCCAATAAAGAAATGCCAACCGTGCAGCATCACCAGCAAAGGCTTGAACAAATATTTCTAATTCTCCCAAGTCTTGACAATATTTGCAATTCACGGCGAGTTTCAAAAGATTCTTCAAAAATATTAGCTTCTCTTCCAAGGTTTCAATCTGCTTCTTGAACGGAATGATTTCACTAGCTTTGTAGCTGACAACATCATTTAAATTGTCGAGGATAGAATCCATAAACTTGAGGATGTTATAACTTGTGGACGTTTTGTATCGAAATGTCAAATGAAATGTATCTACGCACCTCCATGCTTCGCTTCTACCTTCGATTCTTTGAATTTTTCCTTTTAATTCAAATTTAGCTTCGATCACGAACGATATATACATATCTATGAAGGCGGTGAGCAAGAAGTCCTTTTCTTCTTCATTTTTGCCCCATATCCCTTGAAATGAAGTGATCACAGAGCTCAATTTTAGCTTGATTTCTTCATCGCTATCATCCCACGTGGCTAACCATTGAAAGAACATCCTTAGGAATCTAAGCTCCATTTCGTATAATCTGCAGTTCTCCATATCGTGACACTTCCACACAAACGAATCAAGAAAGAGCTTCTCTACATGAAGAGAAACAAAATAGTTGTATTCCATTTTCTCCACTTCCAGGTGTGATCTCGAGAGCCTGATGATCCGCGGTAAAGTTGCTGATGTTAGCAATTACTATATCAACCCCGATCATACAAGCACTCAAAAGCGCCTTTTTGTCAGAGAAATCCTTGTTCATCTCCTCAAAAGATAGAAGGAGATACATGTCCTCATGCAAAATAGCATAAATTTGAGTGCGGATTGAATCTCCTTCCTCTTCTTCAACATCCTCGCATATAGGATCGGTGAGAAATGTGAAAAGAAATATTAGACGATCCCGAAGAAATAGAAAATCATCCTTTAAAACGACAGCCACGTGGTCAAAGAAAAAATCAACAAAGCTTTCAACGGCTTCACCGAGAAGAAAATAATCAGACACCGGCCGCATATCGTCGGACTTTAAGATGCCAACGCACAATTGCGCAATATCGTATGTGTAAGGTATGAACTTGTGCAACATATCAAAGCGGACTTCATGATCATTGTCTTCTTTTGCCCAATACAAACATGCTAACCATGCTACACTGTTGGCATAATTACCAGCAAAATTCATAAATCGAAGGTTTTCCTTCCCATCTGGGCAATGTATATTAGCTTTTTTCAATGTTCTTTGCAGAAATTCTATCTTGATTTCCAAAATATCAAATTGCTTTCGCATACCAAATTGAATCTTGTCAACAAAGTCTGAAGACATATGTTGCATCATCATCATCATCGAGGAGGAATGTATCATATTTCGACACCAACCTTCAACCTGTTGTTCACTCTGCAGAATTTTCTCTTCCAATTCAAACACTACCGAATCAAAATCGCCGGGACGACTTTTTGTTTCACCAATTCGTTTGCGAAGAAGCGACAATGTTAATGTGAAGTCTTCCGGCCATATCAATTTAAGAGAAGTGATCACGGATCTCAGTCTTTCCATGATTTCTTCATTTTCTTCATCAATAATACTGGAATTCTTCCATGTTTCAAGGCACATACAAAACATTTCCAGGATTTTGACGTCCTTTCCTAGCAAGTAGACTCGTTCCCGATCAGCCAACGTGGCACCCCGAATTGCTTCTAGCTCTTTATCAATCAATCGGAAGTATCCAGGAGTCATGCTTTCTTCCTCCATTGTTGAACTACTTGTTAATAAATCTCAGAAACTTATCCTGGGTTAAAAAGAAAAAAAAAAGAGGGGAGGTGTTAGATCAATTAGTTAGACTTAGATCCGATAGTGGAATGAACATTTTGTTTGTACGCATAAATTGTTATTCGCTGGAATTGTTATTTTCTTTTATTATTGTAATTGCTAAGAAGTAGGGTTAATTAAATATGTCATTAATGTGTAATATGCCATTTTTTCTAGGACTCCCATTTACCTTTGGTGAATAATATTGTGACAATTAGTATTTGAAACATTGTCTGAAACCAGTTATTGTCATTACTATCACAAGTCAATCTGTAATAATACATATTGTGTGACTATATATATATGGGGAAAATAAATTTTAATCCCAGTAATCATTAATTTTTCGATTTAATTTTTTAAACTCCTGAGAATTTTGGTCCGTTAAGTTTTAAAAAATCGGATTTTTCGTCCTTTCTCACGCCGAATCTTGATGTGTCATATTAATCCGCGAGAAATTGTTGAAATATGCCATGCCATGTGGCATGACCATGCTGAGTTGGCGGCCATGTGGGGCCCATCTTCGAGTTTGAAAATAAAAATGAAGCTAATGGAACTCGAACGCATGACCCCTTGCATAAAATTCAGCTCCTTACCACTATGCTACCAAGATCAATTAGTATAAATGGGAACTAAAAATTATAAGTAATGTTTATACGTAAGTGTATGTATATAGACACTTATATACACGCACATACATATGTTTTTGTATATTAAGTACTCGAACGCATGACCCCTTGCATAAAATTCAGCTCCTTACCACTATGCTACCAAGATCAATTAGTATAAATGGGAACTAAAAATTATAAGTAATGTTTATACGTAAGTGTATGTATATAGACACTTATATACACGCACATACATATGTTTTTGTATATTAAGTAAGTGTGTGTAAAAATATAAAAACACTATTAGTGGTAAAAAAAAATATAAAAACACTATTAGTGTGTGTGTGTATATATATATATGTATGTACGTATGTATATGTATGTATGTATGTATCTCTCTCTATATGTAATATAGATATATATGTATGTATGCATGTATGTACATATATATATACACATATATTTATATACATATACTTACATATACACACACATATGTATATGCATGTACGTATGTATATACACACACACATATATATATATATATATATATATATATATATATATATATATATATATATATATATATATATATATATATATATATATATATATAAATATCGGTAGCGATCTCAAAATTTTTTACATTTGTATATGTATGTACGTATTAATAGTGTTTTTACATTTGTTTTTAACACTAATAGTGTTTTTATATTTTTACACACACACTTACGTAATATACAGAAACATATTTATGAGCGTGTATATAAATGTCTATATACATACACTTACGTATAAACATTACTTATAATTTTTAGTTCCCATTTATGCTAATTGATGTTGGTATTATAGTGGTAAGGAGTTGAATTTTATGTAAGGGGTCATGGGTTTGAATCCTCTTGCCTTCATTTTTATTTTCAAACTCGAAGATGGGCCCCACATGCCACCAATCCGCCACATGGCCGCCAACTATATATACTCGAAGATGGGCCCCACATGCCACCAATCCGCCACATGGCCGCCAACTATATATATATGGTTCTGATTCTTGTGTCATTTTGTTTGTACGCTTAAGTGTCATTTTTAAGTGTTTGTTAAATGACATAATTTATTTTCATTGTGCAATTTCTTTGCTAGAGGTTCCATATGTACCTTCTTTTTTTTTTTTTTTTTTTTTTATAAACGAGCCATTTTATTCAACAAATAATGGGAGTAAACCCCTCAAAAACAATACAAGGAAGGCAAAAAATATTGTATGGCTAAAGACCGTTATTCACTCCAAGCTAGGCGGAGATTCCGCACTCTACTAACAATATTAGAAAGTAGAATATAAACAGGGGGCTTCAGAATATCAGCAAAGGTTCCATATGTACCTTTGCTGAATCAATATTTAGGCATAATCAATCTTTTTTTTTTCTTTTTCTTCCGTGTATTCCATATTACATAGTGACCACCCAAGAATTTTCATATTCAATGAATGAGCAAATATTAAAAAAAAATAATTATATGAATGATCACTCTCCAATGTATAAATATACATAAAGACACGTGTATTTGTATTTTCGTGTATTTTATTATTATTATTACAATTGTAAAGGAAAAAACATTATAACTATTTACAATCATAAGAGTGGACAAATTAAACATGTCACATAATGTGGAATAACTCTATTAAAAAGAAAAACTACGCTGGATGACTCTAAATAATAATTGTCTTTAGAGGCATTCGAACCTGACACCTCCCGGTGATTATTTTATTAAACAACATAAAATTTGTCTCCATTCCCCTATACAAGAACACCAATTTAAAAACTTTTGGTGACTTTAGCGACCTCCATTTCAAAAAAAAAAAAAAAAAAAAAAAAACACTTTAGCTAGCGACCAAGGGTTTCCACTTCGCCGGTAACCTTAGAGTGATAGTCTAGTAATGGCACTTTTAATCATCCATTTTCTTTCTCTGACAAAAGTTAAAAGTAGATGCATGTCCAAATATATAATCAGTGTAATGACTCATTGTCCTTCTCTAAATTGTCGACTCACTTCTCCCTCCACTCCCACAAATAGAAGTGGTAGCCGACTCCCTGAGTAAAAAGACTTTTATCTTACAATAACATTTTATAGTTTATCTTCAAGTCTTCTAATTTCATTGTAAAAAATATTTTATTGGTGGGCCAACTCACTTATAGAAGCCCCTTTTTTGAGGATTGCCACTACGACTGCCTTTAGGCAGGTGGCTTTGCTGCTCTTCTTTATTAGAAGATAAAGTTATGGATCTCGAAGAGATAAATGATGTCATTTGAAAAAGATAAAAGTTGTCAAAATAAATTATTATCTAGCAGTTATTAGTAGATTGCTTGGCCAACTGCATGCGCACCATGAATAAATAACTTGTAAATTAATACAATAACCGAATGTATGAATAACACAATAAAACCTTAATTTTATTGATGCGATATGCATTGTGTTTACTGGGTGTAACAGTAATATAATTCAGAAATTAAAGATAGAAAAATAAACTAACCGAAATTAGTAATGGTACTAATACCCCAATACTTCAATGCCGCAAAACCATATAATCTAGTTGTATTTTCTTCCTTGTCATAACCACCTTAATCAATAAATTTGAGAAACAATTAGCATATATTAAGTCACATGCATTAAACAATATATATAATAAATAAAAAAACAATAAAAAAATTAAGAACCTCTAATATTACTTGAAATAAACATTTAATAAATGTATCACCACCTATAACAAATACTTTCTATTCTTTATAAAAAAAATTGTCTATACCATTAGATCTCTATACTATTTTTATACTAAACGTGTATTTAAGTAATATGTTGTGTCTTAATCAACACATGTAGTTGTAGGTCGGATGGCCAAATGTCTAGAATTTTAGCCTTAGGTTGTAGGTCCGAATCACTCCAGGAGCAACATTTTATTTTTTGCAAAAAAAAAAAAAAATGCTGCCGAGGAAAATGGTGCTGATTTATAAGGCTGACATGTAAATTTCGGATGACATGACATTATTTTTTGCCGAAAAAGTTGTCCAGTCAGAATTTTTCTGCGTTCAAGACCATTTTTACAACAAAAAAAAAAACCACTTAACGGACCAAAATTGTGACCGAAGAAAAACCGTGACCAAAACTGCAAAACTTGTCCAATTACAAAACTAAATTTGTAATTTTGCCCGAAGAATGAGCCGAGAGAAGGTAAAAACGGATCAATTTGCTGGGATCCCGAGGGAGGCCCTCGTGATCCGACCTGACCAACCTCATTTCCTCCAAATTTGAACTCCACACACCCGGTATGCAAAGTAACAGTATTATTCTGTAACATTTGATTTTGCAGAAATATAATTCCAGAATATACGGGAAACCTTAAAAAGAAAGAAGTTTGGAGTAACTAACAATACTCTCGGAAATAAGATACAGAAGATGGAATCATACCAACAGCATGGGAAGAACGGAGCCGAGGTCCCCTTAATTAATTAGGAGAAAGGGTAGCAATGGAGTTTGTAGCCACAGCCCACAGATGATAATCCTATTGAGATTAATAATAATAATAATAATAATAATAATAATAATAATAATAATAATAATAATAATGAGAAGCGAACTGCAAGAATGTTGTTGCTGTTTGTAGTATGCAATAATGCAAAGGATTGGTGGGGTTTGAACAACACCATTAGTGCAATTCCCCCCACCCCCCACCGAAAGTAAATGAAAGAATAAAGAAGAAGTAAAAAAGAAAGATGCTTCTTTTGGAAATAAAGGAGATTCTAATTCTAACGAAAGTGAAGAAAATTAAAAACGAAATATTAAATAAAGTAAATTTTATCTAAACCCTAGCCGCATCCCGTAAAATCCAAAGCCATGGATGCCATGGCCCTCGATCGGACAAGCGAAGAAGACGATCAATACGCGCCTTGAAAGATCGAAAAGCCGAAGAGTCCGAACCTAACACCATCGCCGTCGGCTGGACCATCAAATGCGAGTCGAAATAGTCACCGGGAGATATATGGATCCAAGCATTTTCATTGGTGAAGACGATGACCAAGAATTTACCGAGTGGAAAGATGCCATAGACAATTTTATGGGGCGAACACTCTGAAAAATCGGTGACAATACCACTAGATCGGTGTTTGGATTTATGGCGACCATGGAGAAGAGCTCTCATCATCAAACTCTTAGGTAAATCGGTTTCTACTCTTTCCTATGCAAAAGATTATCCGACTGTGGAAACACCAGGGACGAATTGAAGTCACCGATCCGGAAGACGGTTTCTATATAGTTCGGTTTACGAGAAACCGATTATGACATTGCTCGATGGATGGTCCCTGGGTCATTCAAGGTCATTATCTTCATGTCACAAAATGGACACCCTACTTTGAACCTTCAAATGATGCCATCAAAACTACATTGGCCTGGATTCGCTTTCCAAAATTACCAATCTGGTGTTTCAAAACGATATTCTCGACCGAGTTAGGCAACTTAATAGAAAGATCGTGAAAATTGACACTTTCACACGCAGAGAACATCGAGGCGAGATTTGCAAGAGTCTGTGTGGAAGTCGACTTGAGACAACCTCTTGATGCAGCTGTGGTTCTAAATGGTAGAAAGTTTAAGGTGGAGTATGAAGGATTACAAATGATTTGTTTCGAGTGTGGAAAATTCGGTCACAGAGAGGATTCATGTCCCTTAAAAGCTCAAGCATATGCTTGAGTAAAACAACAACAGTAACCTTTGCTTCACTCACCCAGGGGTCCAACCAGTGATAAACCCTATGGCCCATGGATGATAGCCCAAACTAGAAGAAAATGGAATCAGACCAGAGCTACTGGTCCTCAGCCAAAATCCAAACCTGCACATAGTAATGATCGACAGGGACAGATGCACACCACTGGTTCAAGATTTGACATTCTGAACGTAGAAGAAGAGCATAATGATGAAGACTTGAATGATGGCTGTGCTGAATTAACCTCAGAAGCTGTTCAGAATCTAAGAGGAAAGGCACAACATGTAGAATCCCATGGTGGACATGTATCCACTAGAGAAGTTAACAAGGATCAAATATCAAAGCAACACACCAAGAAGAGAACGGCCAGATGAACGAGCTACTGTGTAATACGCCTATCCTTAAGATGGGTAAAGCTTACGAAGGTAATCCTTCCGTCCCTTCAACTGAAAATCCAAACACCGAACAGAAGCAATGTCACTCCTTTGCATACCCACAATAGACGGACATCAGCCAGCAAGGTAAAAAGCACACGTTTAGCTCTGGTTGATGTATCCAACGCCACCAAAAAGCCAGGCATCCCTCCAGATGGCAGCTCTTCCTCCAGGACAGCTCGAGACTCTAATCCAAACAGTAAGAAAGCTGATATGAACATCAAGTTACACCCGCCTGACACACTCCAGACAACCAAACACCAATCCATGGAGATAGACCGAGGCAGTGTTAATCCTTTATTTGATGTTGCTGTTTGTGGTGATCCCACAAATTAACTCCTTCTCCTTTTTAATGAAGATAATAGCTTGGAACTGTAGAGGGGCCTCTTCTGGAGAGTTCCTTCGCCACTTACGGTCTTTTTTATCTCAAGAAAAACCTGATATTCTCTTTTTGATGGAAACCGAAGCTCCAAATGACAGGGGCTTGCCAAATCTCAAGAAAACTTACTTCACCAATTTTTATCTTTGTCGAAGCAAGGGCTATCTTTGAGGTTTATGGTGTTTGGATTAATAATAATGTCAAATTGTCTTATATTACCTGTACCAACCAATCTCTTACCATGGCGATCTTTGAAAGATCAAAAGATAGACTGGATTCTTACATTAGTCTATGCTTCGCCCATAGCAAGTGCAAGAAACGAACTCGGGATTATCTTTTGCGTCTGAAGGTACTTTTGACTTGCCTTGGTGTCTTCTTGGAGACTTTAATCAAGTGGTCTATCAACAAGATAAATTGGGGGAAGAGTCAGGGGCGGGTTAAATAGAGCAAAATTTTGGCTTTTCCTACAAAGTTGCCAATTAATGGAAGTACCTTTCAAGGCCCTAGGTTTACTTGGAGTGGCATTTCTAGGAATAACAAGAAAATCTTCCAACGCTTAGACCAGGTTTGGTGTAACACTATGTGGATGGAAAAATTCAGTGCTGTTATGGTTAAGCACTTGGCCCGAACCTACTCTCGATCACAATCCCATCAATCTTGATACCGAATTCATACGCCAAAAGTAAAAGTCCATAATACCTTCTTTTTCAACGCGCTTGGATGGATCATTCGGATTTTGAAGAGTTTGTTTCACACAACTGGAAGGATCAAGATAGTCTCTTTGATACCATTTCCTATTTTGCCAGGGCTGCAAGTAGATGGAATAAACATGTGTTTGGGAATATCTTCAGAAGAAAACAGAAGTGCCAAGCCAGAATTGAAGGAATAGAAAGAAGCATGGAAAAAACTCCCTCAAATTTCCTTGCCAGCCTGCATGATAATCTTAAATCCGAGCTCTCTGACATCCTGGGGCAAGAAGAAACTTATTGGCACCAAAGATCACAGCTTCAGTGGCTTTCAGAAGGGGAGAGAAACACACATTTCTATCATCTCTCCACTATCAGAAGACAGCAGAAGAAAAGAGTCATCTGCCTAAAAGACAAAAACAATCAATGGATTTATGATGCTGACAAGACTGGGGACATGATCAAGGATTTTTATACTACCCTTTACCAGGAAGATTCTACCCCTATGAATACCTCGCTTGACATCACCTGGCCCTCTCTTTCTGTACCTGATAAACTTTGGATGAATAGACAATTGGCGAAAAAGTCGAAGATGCGATCTTTCGGATAGGGAACTTTAAGGCTTCGGACTGATGGAATCCCACTTGCTTCCTAAAGAGGTACGGCGCTATTGTTTGCCCTATGATTCTCAAATTTACTTATAATGCTTTTTCCAATGGTACTTTTGATGACAGATTGAATGAAACTTTGGTCACTTTGATACCCAAAGTTAATCCCCCAGAAAAAGTTGAACAATTCAGGCCCATTGCCCTTACCAATGTTTGCGCCAAAGTCGTCACAAAGGTGCTAGCTAACAGTTTCATCAATTATTGGTAAAGTGGTCGATTCTACTCAATCTGCTTTTATACCGGGCGAGAGGAAGCACGAGCAATATTATTATTACCCAGGAAGTTACAATCATTTCAAGCGAGAAAAAAGGAAGAAAGGTTGGATGATGCTTAAAATAGAGTGGAAAGGCTTATGACAGGTAAATCGGCGCTTTCTGGAGAAAATTCTAAGACATTTGGGTCTTTCGATACAATTATTCAAATGATTATGCATAGTCTTAATTCAAACACTTTGTCCTCGCTTTGGAATGGTAATAAACTTTCTCCAATCGTAGACCCAGAGAGGCCTCGAGGCAGGGGTGATCCTCTAGCACCCTATCTCTTTGACCTTTGCATGGAGATCCCGAGTATTCTTATAAATCATCACATCCAGGTCGCGGATGGAAAGGTATCAGAATCGGTAGGCAGGGACCTCTATTGTCTCATCTTTTTTTTGCAGATGATCTGATTCTATTTGGAGAAGCTACTGATTCCCAGGCAGATGTCATTATGGAAGTACTCAATATTTTTTGCAAAATCTCTGGGCAAAAAATTAGCACTCAGAAATCCAAATTTCACACTTCCAAGAACACTGCAGGACAATTAAAGACTCTTCTCAGTCAGAAATTGAATATGCAACATACTGATGATCTTGGCAAATATCTTGGAGTCCCTCTATTGCACACCAGGCTGACCAAAAAGAGTCTTAATCCTATCATTGATAAAATGAAGAAAAAATTGTCTAGCTGGAAAATGAAGACTCTATCTAAAGGAGGAAGGATGATTCTGATCAATAGCTCCCTCGCTACACAGCCTTTTTATGTGATGCAAACTATGAAGATTCCTTCAGGGGTGATACAAGTGATGGAACGGATATGCAGAGAGTTTTTTTGGGGTGATGAAGAAGGAAGTCGAAAGATGCATTATTTAGCTTGGGACACTCTCTGTCAACCCAAATATGTGGGTGGACTGGGTTTTAAGAAACTACACGCCATGAATATGGCCCTCCTTGGCAAATTGACTTGGCAGCTACTTACGGATGATCAATCCTTGTGGGTTAGAGTTCTAATCCAACGCTATGGCAGTCCTTTCCAACCTCCGAAAGCTACAGCCTCGGTTTTGTGGAAGACTCTATACTACGTAAGTAATCTCTTCAAAGATAAATTTGACTCTATTGATGACAACATCATTTGGACTGAGGCCTCCAACCACCGCTACTCTGTTGCCTCAGCATATGAAGCACTGATCCAACACAATCCATCCACTTCTAACGATGTTTGGCATTGTATTTGGAAGCTCCCAGGACCTAATCGTCTCAACTTTCTGCTTTGGCAAGCCACACACAATGCCCTGCCTACTATGGATTTTTTATTTACAAGACGGGTGGGACTCTCCCCTTCCTGTCCCATATGCCAGTTGGAAGATGAAACGAGTATACATGCTTTAAGAGATTGTTGTCCTGCAAGAAATCTTTGGCAAGCCTTATTACCCAGGGGAGATAATAACACTTTCTTTTCTGATCAAAACATTCAAGAGTGGATAGCTGCGAATATGAAGAAGAATCATGTCACTAAGGATTGGCCATACACCTTTCGAGAAACGATCTACACTTTATGGTATTGGAGAAACCAGTTGCAACACGACAGTCAAGCAACTCGTCCCCCATTGTACATTCTAGTATCCAAAATAATAAGGAGAGTGCGCAATCTGAGATTGGCGTGGGATGATGATGTATAGTTAGTCTTTTTTCAGATGTCTTGTATCTGTTTGGGTTTCCCCATTTTTCCTCATGAAATAAAATAAGATCGTTTCTAAAAAAAAAAAAAAAAAAAAAAAAAAAAGATGCTGTTTTTCCTATGTCATCAAAGTGAGTACTAATAATTCTCCTTAGTGCCAAGGGCAATAGCTTTACAAACCACATGTTTTTCTTCTTAATTTTGTGTCCAAATTAACAAGTTTGTATAAAATCCTCCAAAAATAAAGAATATTAGACACTTGAATTCATAAAAAATAAATTCACGGATAGGAATACCATCTAGCAACTACTAATTACTTATTCAATCAAAATCTACCATAAATAAAGAATATTAGACACTTGAATTCATAAAGATTAAAGCATAGGGAAATGAATACCATCTAGCAACTATTGTATACTTATTCAATCAAAATTTGTTCAATCATCATATCCATATTTTTCATAGTATAGACATGCTGACGGAGTTTTCCAGACAAATAAACTATGGGAGGAGAAAACAATAAGAAATGATAAAGGATTTTATGTTTTCAAAAGATGTAAATATAACACATATAAAAAAATTGTGATGGATATTTTTTTGCCCAATATTGTTGAAGTATTATTATTTTGGACGTCTTTTCAACCGTAATTTTTATTAAAGCGTTATGTCGTGGTATTTGTTGTGTTAGTATCGGAATTAAAAACTATGTTTTATCTCTGTATTGCAATTTGTAGGTATTGCTGGTTTGGAAGTGACATATGGGATCAATCTGAATGTATTGCAAGCATCAGTTATATGGAATATATGTAATGCTGAACAAAAGATGATATATGTTGAGAGAGTTCTTCAGTATTCAAATCTTGCAAGTGAATCACCTTTGGTTATTGAAAATAGCAGACCGCCGCATGATTGGCCTGACACCGGCACCATCAGTTTCACGAATTTGCAGGTAAAAACCGAGCGTCTTTTCACACAATACACTTTTCTGACCAAATTGATTACGTGATATCACGTGATTTGCAGATTCGATACGCAGAACACTTGCCATCGGTATTGAAAAGTATAACCTGCACATTTCCTGGTAGAAAGAAAGTCGGTGTTGTAGGAAGAACAGGAAGCGGTAAGTCGATGTTGATACAAGCGCTCTTCCGAATCGTCGAGCCGAGCTACGGAAACATCGTGATCGATAATGTCGATATTACGAAAATCGGTCTTCATGATTTGAGATCAAGGCTTAGTATCATTCCTCAAGATCCTACAATGTTTGAGGGTACTGTTAGACTCAACCTTGATCCTTTGGAACAACATTCTGATAATGAAATCTGGGTAGGGCTGAGCAAAAAAACCAATAAACCAAACCAAACCAGTATCCAAACCGATCCAAACCGAATTGACCCAGACCAAATGCAAACCAAATTTTCGGTTTGGTTTCAAACCAAACCGAATTGTAATGGATCGGTTTCGGTTATTTTTATTTAACTCCAACCCAACCCGAACCCGAACCGATTCTACAAGTATATATACCCATTAACATACATGTAATATTATGGAACAAGTATAACCGGTATATATATGTAATATTATGGAACAAGTAGATTGATCCATTAGTATTAGTGTGGATTTCTTCTTTTGTACTAGTATATATGTAATATTATGGGACAATTAGTTTGTAGTAATAATATTACGGTATTAGCATGGATTTCTTAGTTTCTACTAGTATAAAATGATGTATAAAGTAGGCATCATTTAATATTTGTTATGATATATGCAATGTTTTTTTTTGTTTGTATTAAAAAACAAACCGAACCAAACCGAAATTGGCTCCAACCAAACCATTGGTTTTCCAAGTGATTTGGTTTGGTTTGGGGATTGAAAAATACGCTCCAACCCGACCAACTATGGGAAAAAACCAAACCGAACCCGACCAAACTGACCCAAGCTCACCCCTAAATCTGGGAGGTATTATTACCTTTATGTCCCTTAATTTTCTGTTGTTTTTACGCAGATTAAGAAAGTAATGAATGTCGTAAGTTCTAGTTCTAGTTCGTAAAGTCTAAAATACCCTTTATATCTATCAGGCTTTGAAGAAATCACAGTTAGGTGATATTGTGGCCCGAAAACCGGAGAAGCTAGAAACTTCAGGTACATTGATTGATTTATTGTGAGGGTATACTCGACTTTTAAGAAGCCGAGCGTTTTCGTGTAGTGCTACAGTAAGTTTGTTGTGGTGCCGTAAATAAACGAATTAAAGATTTGTTTTTGATTTGATGGGCTTTATATATAGTTGTGGAAAATGGAGAAAACTGGAGTGTAGGACAAAGGCAATTATTCTGCTTAGGAAGAGCATTATTAAAGAAAAGTAGAATCCTTGTTCTTGACGAAGCAACGGCATCCGTTGATTCTGCGACTGATGGGATCTTACGAAGATCATAACCGAAGAATTTAGAGATCGGACGGTTGTTACGATTGCTCATCGAATCCACACGGTTATCGATAAGCGACTACGCCCTTGTCCTAAGCGATGGTAAGAAAAACTATACACAACTAAATCTGCGTGCTTTTACGTGCGACTCGCATCGAAATTTCCCGTTTTGATTTTTTTTTTGTTTTTGTTATTATAGCTGAATTTTGAATGTGTTTGATAAATGAAACACAGGAAGAATAGCAGAGTATGATACACCAGCAAAGCTACTGGAAAGAGAGGATTCATTATTGTAGCACTTTGAGTTGAATCTTGTTTTTTTTACCGGTCGAATCTGCTTTTTGGGCCATTATATTGACATTCAACTTCTTGAAAGTCGAATCTTAACTCAACATTCAACTTTACAGAGGGTCGAATGTCAATTTTCGACCTCTGTAAAGTCATACCTGGCTTGAAATGTGATGCCTTTAATAAACATGGCTTGCTGAGGTAGCCTGCATTGTATCCGTCAACCAGCTCTAGTTGGTAAATCATTATTACGATAAACTTTATTTCGATTCGTATAAGCTCGTGCTTGTTTAAATAAATGATTCAAAATCAAGTAGTTTGTTAAACTCTGAACTGTAAATAAACAAACACGACACATGATTACGGACGCTCGTTTAAGTTCACGAGGAAATATACATACTCAATATCTTTCTAACTTACATACTTAACTAAATGAGTCAATCTTGAAGAAACGCTCGTTTGCTGAATGTAAATAAACCAAACTTAAAAAAAAAAAAAAAAAAAAAAAAAAAAAAAAAACGCTGCCACGCACAAAAGGGCTCGTTTGTTCGATGTAAAAGAGCATGACTCAAGCTAGAGCTCGAAATTAAACGAGCCAAGCTAGAGAAAGAAAATCCAGCTCGATGTCTTTCATGCGCTAAACGAGCACACATACGTTATGAGATATTCAGTTCGGTTTGATCCAACAACAATGAGCCGGTCTCGAACTGTAAATTCAACGGGCCAAGCTCGAAAAAATCAGCTCATTTAATAGGTCATTCATGTGTTAAATGTGAAAAAATACAAATATGAGCAGTTTGAATCGATTCAATTTGATTCGATATATGATAGTCTCTGCCTAAGCTACACTTGTCGAATCACTAGGATTCACAATCCTCGCCACCGTTCCATTTGCTCCTTATGGGCGGACCACGCCGCTTTCCTCCTCCCTAACCGCCGCCGCACCTGGGTTATCTCCTCCACCAAGTCGCAGCCTCTTCTCCTGAAAGAATGTCCATTACTCTTACATCTTTATTTTCTGCCCATCATTCATTTCATAAACCACAAAACTCTCTTTTCCACTCAGTACCTCAAGCTCAACCTATCCAAATTCGGCTCAGAACCAATCCAATTAAGCTAAAGAGAGCTCATAATTTATCTGGTTTTTTAGATAATCACTTTAAAGTCCCATTTAATGGTAAAAGATTTAATTGAAAGCTGGGAAGGATGAATTTGAGCAAAGAGAGAATGGTTTAGATAAAGCTGAAGAGGAGGCTCGTGGGCGAAGCACTATGCCTGATAGATTCCGGCCATTGACAAAAGAAGTACCTGAAAAGCCTATTAGATGGCCTTGGTTTGTAGGTATTGTACTACTTTACTTGTTCAAATGTGTATCTTTTCATAGTTATGTGTAATGTGTTTCTTCTTATGTTGTGTTAGAAATTATTGAATGTATACAAAATCATTAGGCATGATGTCCTTTCAGTTTTTTTAAGTGAATTCTTGGTGTTACTTAGGTAATCCTTTTATGAATGGCACTTGGTAACCTCTTCAAAGTCGAATCTAACCTCAACATTTGACTTTGCACAGATCGAATGTCTATTTTTGACCTTTGTACAATGGAACCTAGCCATGATAGATTCGTTGTGGTGCCTTTAACTAGTTTCTATATGAATTTAATTGAGTAAGGGTGTATATAGTGGCACCACCGAATCTACTGTTATTGCACCATTATGATAACCGAGATTTTCACAGTCCATTTTAATGCTGATTGTCACACTCGAGCAGATGAAAATCGACTTTCCACGGGTTGATTGATTTCAATGTGGTTATATCAACTTCCCTTGCTCAAATTCTATTTACTGACCCTAGTGTGACCTTCTCTCCATTGCCAAGGTTTTATAGAGGGTTATTTAGGGGAGGAGCAAGAAATGTAGTGGGAGTTTTTTGCACTTGGAGGTTAATTTTATGACTACATTGGTGTCTGTCCGAATCTCTTATGGCAAATTCCAGAATAACATTAGTTCCCTTGTGGATATAATAGACGAAATCCGAAGGCTTTGTAATGATCAAGTAGGAAGAAAATGTTGCAAAATTGCTGAGGTTACAACAGTCTTTTGGTTTTCTTCTCTATCTTCTAAAAGATGATTTCTGTTGTGTGGCTGACTTATAACCTGCCTCTGTTGAGTTGTATTTGATTCAGAAGCCAAAAAATGCTTACTTTATATGTAAAATTGGATGATGGGTCATTTTAAAGAAAAAGAAAAGGTTGAGCCCCAACTCAAACTGCCTCTGCTGCACCGTCCCTAGAGCTTCGTGGAGGATGTAAATCGAGGGTTATGCCCTAGTGGTCCAGTTGTCGATAGAAGTCGATACAGGGTATCGAACTCCCAACTCCCACACCCCTGCTCTTTTACCACTGAGCTATGCCCCTGAGGGCCATGGGTGTTGGAGTAGCCTAAGTGGATCTTGCAATTAGTGTACTATGCGAGGACAACCGTCTACGATGCATGGCTACTTTTGGCTGGTAGCTCTGTATGCGATACGAATCCGACACAATATGCATTAGATACAAACTTGAATGCGAATTTGTAATTTTTAGAAGTTGGATATTGGATTAGGATATTATAACTTGGATTTGCAATTTTATTTTATTTTATTTTATTTTATTTATTTATTTATTTTTGTTTGTAATGCAGCATCTGCCTTTGCATTGTATGCATGGAGAGTTGTCATATGGGAGCTTTACAATTGGAAAAAAGCTGCAGTAGCCATAGCTCGATTCTTCGCGTATATCTCGAAGCTTCTTTTAGCCATTGTCTTCTATTTCATCGGCGATTATATTACAGCTTCGATCAGAGCACTCGAAACTACATTATACATCATCCGCGCGTGGTACTCGTGGATAATCGCGTATGCCCCAATTCCAGAACTCACTACAATTATCATCCTTTCATTAATCATATTTGCAATTTCTGAAGCTACAGTGCCGGATTCTGTAAACAGTCAACAGGGTCTTTTAACAGTTGCCGGTTTAATCGGATTTGCAGCAGTTAAAAGCTACATTTCTGAAGTGTTTTTCTGGATATTACTGGTTGGGATATTCGGTTTTGCTCGGTTTTTGAAGAAGAGAGATTACGTGGCGGCGGTAATGCCGGTAGCAGCGGTGTTGGCTGCTGTAGGAGAGCCGTGGGTGAGAATTATAGTGATTGTTTCGTTTTTGAGTTTGGCGGTTTTCCACCATTGGAAAAAGCAGCAGGCGGATTTTAATGGCGAAGAAGAAGATGAAAAACGGGATTCCGGTGTGATTAGGAGAACGCCTGTGCCACTTGTGTGTGCGGCATTGGCTATCGGCGTTCGCCTTGCTGCGAAATGGGCTGGATATCGACATCTGACATGGATGATTGTATGATTGGGATTGGAAAATTTTGTATTTTGCTGACATTTTTATGCTTTGATTAAGGAAAAACATTCCTTTTTTGGATAGAACAACTGAACAAGTGTATGATAGAGGACTTTCGTTTTCGTCAGATATTTTTAACAAATTCTTTATTTTTGCTGCTTTAAATATCATTTTCCTTTTCTTTATTTAATACTAATAACATCTCTATTTTGTATGAAATAGATCATATATATATATATATGAGAGAGACTTTATGATCTGAATCTGTTTGTAAGAAGGTTATGCAAGTGTACATATCATTAGGCCTCTCATTTTTACTCTCTTTCACATAATACACTTTTATCGTGTGTGAGAGGCTCAAAATGAATTATTGTAATGTATGCCACTTTGCATAACTCACTATACAACTGATTGTATATAAATTTGTCATATATATATATATATATATATATATATATACTAAAAATGCATACACGTTGTTGACGTGTTTCATTTGAACAAATATTTTTATACTTAAGAAAATTTGAAATGTGGTATAAAATTACATCTATTGTTAAGTGTATGTTAGATTATTAAAGTAATTGTATATTAAATATGAAATTTAAATAAAATGAATCCATGATTGATGTAATTACTCCATCTGTTACGAAATAAGCGGAGATAATTCTGCAAAAACACGTATTAAGGATGTGAGTTCCCTTAAAAAATGATGTGAGTTAATGCTTTAATTTGAATGCTTAAATGACTAAAACACCCTTAGTCTATAATTAATACAAAATTGTATTTATTATCTCACTCTGAATAAATAAGGTCGGATGTAGGAAAAAACACAATAAATGTCGCATTGAAAATGTAATCGCTTTAATTATTTTGTAACAAATCTTTTAAAGAATCGCCGCTTATTTTAACTGGAGCGGAGGAATATTTTATATCTCTTTCTAATGAACGTTGAATAAATATTTACATGTTATGTTTATCTTAAGTTCTATTTATTGTATAACGATCGATAGCATGTCATGATATTATCTTAAGCTTGATAAGAATTGATAAATGAATAAAAAAACGACTATATTTGATAGAAAATAAATATGTTAATAAATAATGAGAAATATGTTATGGTAGAAACCAATATATTAACAATATCAGTCATATGTTATATCAGGAATTAGACAATTATATTTTTATCATAATCGGTTATATTAGATAACTATTACATTGTTCAATTTCTCATCAAATATTATAAAAATATATGTGGTTATAAACTTATTTATGATTTTAATATTTAATTTTATTAACATAATAAAAGAACACACAAAGATACTTCAACTTGATTGTATGAATAAATAAATATTTATGCTGCTATATCAGTATACATAAATTTTATTTGTTCATGCATAATTAGATACTTATGTTATATGATGATAATAATCTTTATATTTTAAGTTATATAAGGATGGATAATATTATATATAATCATTTTTTGTTTGTATTTGTTCTATTATAATTGTTAAATAGTGGGAACAAAGTCCCACGTCGTCATTTTAGCTTTAAGAGGTGACAATGGCTTAGTGTATAATAGGGTTGAGCCTATTATTTTAAGATGTACCAATTATGATAAACTCTGAATTGTCATAACCTATTTTGACTTTTGTCTTTAGGCTTCACGAAGATTGTAGCTTTTATATTACTCCACTAAAGAAATATTCTCTCTTTCACCCGTGGATGTAGGTCATATTGTCAACCACGTAAATATGATGCTTTGTCTTTTTTTCTATGGTCTGTTATTTTAAGTTTCCGTCATCAAGGGTTATCGCTCGGATTTTTGTTCTTAACAAATTGGTTAGTATTAGGGCCGAGGTTTTGAAAATTATCCACTATGACGGTAATTAAGTATCATTTTGAGAAGTTTGAAAGAAAAGTCAACTTCAAGATGTGGCAGTTGAAGATGGAGGTCATGCTGATT
This sequence comes from Gentiana macrophylla, assembly GCA_026214975.1. Lineage (NCBI taxonomy): Eukaryota > Viridiplantae > Streptophyta > Magnoliopsida > Gentianales > Gentianaceae > Gentiana > Gentiana macrophylla. Next base: position 2,352,073 of record CM047813.1, on the reverse strand, counting down.
CATGATAGATTGGATGTTGCGCTACTTGAGAATGAGGAAAAGCCATAGAATATGTGAGATAAGGAGTTTGCTAGCCTCAACAAGAAGGCCAAGGTGTGTATTATCTTATATTTTTTTTATGAGATTTAAGAGCGCTAGCCACTAAGGTTACGGGTAAGGATTGGTGAGGAAAATTAAAATCCTTGTATATTAAAAAAAAACTGTGGAGAATAGTCTTTATTTAAAGCAAAGATTGTGTATGTTTCGTCTGTATGAAGGGTCATCTATATTATCTCATTTGGATGAATTTGATTCTCTGCTGACGGATTTGAGTAATATGGATGTTAAGATTGATGATGAGGATCAGACCATGTTGTTATCGTGTTCACTTCCCCAATCGTTTACGCATATTATAGAAACAATGCTATATGGTAATGATATTATTTCTTACAAGGAAGGCAAGTCGATTTCGAAATCGAAAGAAGATGTAAAAGGGAAGTAGTAGTCATGCAGACATATTGGTAGTACGGGGCAAATCAATTAAGAAAGATGCAGATGGTGAAAATTTTGATTTAAATCCCAGATGTAAAAATATGATATGCAATTATTGTAAAAAGATTGGGTATATCAAATCTAATTGCTTTCGACTTAAGAACAAAGAAAAACGTTAAGAATAGAAAGATAATTGGAAAAGAGTCAGCTCAGAATAGTATTGTAGAGATAAGAGTGATGGAGAGATTTTATTTGATGATGATAAATTAAGGTATGTTAATGAATGAATCTTGGATTCTGGTTGCTCGTAATATGTGCCCAATAGGGACTGGTTTTTCAGATATGAGTCAATTCAAGGTGGAGTTGTTTTGATGGGACAATATGCAAGGTTGCCGCTATTGGTATGGTTAGAATCAACACCCATGATGGTGTTGTCAAAAAATTTACGCAAGTCAGACATGTTCCCAATTTGAAGAAAAATCTCATCTCTTTAGGCGTATTTGAGACTCTTGGAGATAGGTACACTGCTGAAGGTGGAGTTTTGAAAGTAATTAAATACGCTGGTTGTCATGAAAGCTTGCATGTATGGTAGTTTATGTATTTTGCACGGATCCACGGTCATTGCCGCTTCTCAAGCTTTACATCATCATGTTCGAAATTATATTACGATGTGTCGTCGGTTTGTTAAGTTCAACCAGCTTCTTGGAGTTGTTTAGCACTTTTGAAGACTTTGGAGTTCGTGGACTATTTCTAGATGTTGGACTTTGACCCACGGTGGAGAATGGTTAATTAGTGGGAGCAAATTCCACATCATCAATTTAGGTTTAAGAGCCGACAATGGCTTAGTATATAATAGGCTTGAGCCTATTATTTTACGATTTACCTAAAAATAAACTCTTCATTGCCCTAGCCTATTTTGGCTTTTGCCTTCATGTTTCAAGAGATTTGTATTTTCTGTATATCTTTAATATATTAATATTCTCTCTTTCGCCCATGGATGTAGGACATATTGACCGAACACGTAAATTTGGTGTTATGTCTTTTTTCTTTCGGTAGTTGTTTTTCGTTATCGTTGTTAAAGGCTATCGCTTAGGTTCGGTTTTTTTCTAACATAAATTATTATTATATTAACTGAGTATGGTAAATGATTCTCGTTTCATGTTTTGATGTTTGTTATGCTCCTTTCGGGTTATCTTATAATTGATAACCTAGTTTTAGTCATTTCCGGATTCTTAATGACTTTCTAATAACATATTTTTGGTAATACTGTATAATTTAGGTGATAATACGAATAATTGTTGATAAGTTCGGGCATTTTTTTGCCAGTCATATGCTTTATGGCTCAAGTTTTGAAATTTTAATTATGAAACATTATTTTTCCTTTCAGAACAAAATTATCAGCATGTTGTATTTTAGTGGAAATATATTTTTATGGTATTTATAATTACCATGTATGATAACTTAATACTACTTATGTACTTAAAATAATAGTTATATTGATGAAAGTATGATATTTTTGTATGTATTTTCTTTAATGCACTTGAAATGTGTTTTCTATTTTGTTATTATCGTTGTTGTTATATGGAATAAAATAATTGTTACACAACAAAAGTATGATAATGTGTAAAAATATTTTAATTATGATGCATAGTTATATAGTCATGTTAAACCATTACGACTTTCATCTTTGAAGTTCGATAATGATGAACAATGATAAAAAAAATATGTATATATGTAAATGAACTTATTATAATCAATAATGAACATTATTTTGTAAATGGTGCCCACTGATAATATGTTTTTGAAAGGGTGTCCACTAATAATATTTGTGTCACACTAATATTTTCATTGGTGCATCAAATCCAAAGGCTATTCTTTTGAGTTTTGGTTAATCAACATGATTACTCTTCATTAGAATTCCACTTAACCAAACCTAATATGATAATTATCTCTTTTATTGTGAATAAGAAGTACTAAGCAACACCATTCCATGCCAATAAAGCAACAAAAATTCAAAGAACAATCTTCATATTACACTAATCAATTTCCTACTGGCATATTTAATAGAATAACATAGACATATTACAAATATTGGGACAACGCCACTTTTGCTCCTTTTTGGTTTATTTTTGTTTCATGATTATTGTACTTATGCTCGCAACATTTCATCTTGACACATGTTCTTTTCAAAGTGTCATGTGTCTAACACCACGCATTACGACCAAGACGAACTTGACACGCGTGGTAAAAATGGATTGAAAAGGTAAAAAAAAAAAGTGCATACTTTAGATGTAAAATTGCCCATATGAAACATCAAGGATAGAAGTGCATGCGCAAAAATCGTGAAACAATTGAAGCAAAAGTGTCTTGATCCCTTAGAATAGAATATTCGATCTGCTATAAAGCGATTATCTTACTTGAATCGGTCATAAGGGACAACAAACAACCTACGTAATGTTGATTTATTTAGGGCGACCTCTACGCTTCATAAAATCTACTCATCTTTGAGACCAATGTATATTCAAGACCCCCAATATCGATCCGAGACCATTAGGCTGTTTTACTTAGATGGTCCAAATTGAATCTTTGAGTGTCACGTGTATGAAGTCGGGTTATACTCATATACCACTCAAGAGAGAAGTGTTGAAAATGAAAACAAAATTAAATAATTGATCAACTAAATTTATTAAATTAAAAATATGGGGAAGCACCTCAAAAAATCAATGTCTTATAAATATAATATTTTATTGTTATTTTCTTGGCGAAATGTAACATATTTTATTTTGTTGGTTATACATATAATATTTTAATATTATTTTGTTGGCTGTAATGTAGTATTTTATTTTGTTGGCATTATTATTATTATTATTATTATTATTATTATTATTATTATTATTATTATTATTATTTTGTTGACTTGTTATAATAATTATAAGTCCTTTTATTTAAGGAAATAATCATAAATCTTGATGCACAATATAAAAACAACGTGTGGATAATGATAGATATAAAATTATAAATAATAATTATAAAAAAAACGCATGTATGCATGCTATGCTTATTATTATTATTGTTGTTGTTGTTGGCTTGTTATAATAATTATAAGTCCTTTTATTCAAGGAAATAATCATAAATCTTGATGCACAATATAACAATGTGTGGATAATGATAGATATAAAATTATAAATAATAATTATGAAAAAAGAAAAAAAGCGCGCATGTATACTTGCTATGCTCTCCCAAAAAAAAATGCATTCTAATGTTCGTTGAAAAAAAGGGATATATTCTAAAGCAACGTATGTATATATAATGTATATAATACGGATAAATTTGACAAATTAAAAACTTACGTAACTATAAAAATTAAAATTAAAAAGGAGAAAAATTATGGGAAACACCGAGGGGTAGAAACACTTTTTTGAAAACCGCGAAGGTAGAGAAAAACAATTTTTGGGGGAAACACCTCATCGCATTTTTATTATGAGTAAGTATATATATATCGGTGTAGTGAAATTCTATCTGATAATTTTTTTTGCTTTTAAGGAAGTTGTTGGCAGTGACGTTACTTGCGTTACAGGAACATCAGCAAGTGTGGCGATGGTGAGACATCACTGGCGGTGACATAGTTCATGTACAACGAGAATTAATGACAATGACAACCCGACAAATTGTGTAAATAATGTGATACAATTGTTTTTATTTTATTTTATGATTTTATAAATACCAAAATATTTAGATGCATGCATGAGGTTCTGAGTTCGAATCTCACCGTATACGTGTAGGTAGATGTCTATTATATGTTGTAATTTCACATACTTGAAAACCAACTCTCAATTGACTTTATAAAAATCAATTCTCGACTCGAAGAATATCTTTGAAAAGTCGATTCATTGTTACGCATGTAGTAGTAGTGTGATACAACACCGATAGAAACACAATAGGGTGAACAAATACTCCCATTATGTATACATTCAAAGAAGGAAAAATATTAGCTCAGGACCCACTGATCATGACTTGGACCATTCGGAATCAATAAGTGACATAACACACTCCTACACCATTTATCATGACGTAGACCCACCATCTTAAACAATAATTTTCAAAATTAAAAAAAAAAACACACATCTTCTTATTCATCCTCACATTCTTCACTCCCAAAAAAACAGCATAATCTGAAACTTAATTCTCTCTCTATATATTTTGGGACAATCTTCAAAATGGTTATTAAATAAAAGCACACATCAAATTTTCCTGGGAAAAGAAAAGAAGAAGAAGAAGAAGGGATCAACCAAAAAAAAAAAAAAAAATCAAAGCACACATCAACTTGGCTTCCTTGTCTATGGTGATCAACATGAAACAATGCCGAACCCACCGTGTCATTAACTTTCTGGAGGCCACTCTAGCATATTTAACATAGAAGCACAAGTCCTGCCAAAAAGAAGCAGATTGATTAGGATTACTAATGCTAAATGGTAAAAACAAATAGTAGATATATTACTAGTAGTACCTTTTTAATTTCAAGAAGAATTACTTGATTATTAGTTTTCGAACTTGATCGAAAATTCAAGTTGTGTCCCCAGATCCATCAGTTCATCCTTGATTCTATGAGCCGAACTCTCAGCTTCCAAAGATAATGAACCGACAATCCTCTTCAAGGTTGAACTCTCTCCGAAACAGGACGGTAACTCTTTTAATTTTCTGCAATCAATCTCAAGTTGCTGTAGAAGAGGGAAGGACTCAGTGGAGGCATTCCATTCCTTCAAAGAGTAAGTATCAAAATGAAAGAATTTCAGATTTTGGAATACCAAATCTTCCGTCTCCAATGTTGGCTCCACAAAGGAACAGCGCATTAACTTCAAAACCTCAAGAACATGTAGCTCTGCTGCAATTGCTGATATATCCGTCTGGTGTATCAGAAAGCATGATAAAGTTAGTTTCGTGAGAGTTGGAGGGAAGTTGATCATGTCTAGTCTGGGCTCAAAATCAAAGCTTTCTAGCCGCAATGACTCCAATTCCCTATAAAAGTCAAATGTTTTTATTGATCCTTCATCATCAACTGGAGATCCTCTTAAAAAACAATCCAGCTTCCGAATGACGGGCAGCCTTTGGAGAAGCCTTCTGACATCTTTTCCGGTATATAAAATTGGACGTGAAAAGCTTACCACCTTATCCAATATTTGATCACTAGATAGATATGCTTCATCATGCTTATCGTCGTCATCTGGAAATTTTAGGATGCAATACAATACATTGACATACCTAAGACTTTTCATTCTCCAAAAAGTCTCTGGCAAATGTATTTCATACCCATAGTACAATGTCAAAGATGTTATATTCCAGAGATTGGATATCCACGATGGGATAGAATTTCGTTTCAAAACAACATCAATATATCTTAGATGAATCAGAGAGCTAAGTTCATTTATATCATATCTTGAAGAAACCCGATTCCAACCGAAACCCGATTCCAACACTTGAAGAAATCTGAACTTCCTTAGATGGATTTTACTAACTCCATCATCATAGCTTTCACTAAAATAGAATAGGGTGCGTGCATTAGAAAGTGAGGATCCAGCAGCAACAATAACATGGTCTTCCCTATGCATGGAAACACGATAAGGGTTTTTTATTGAATGGTTTGAAGTACTAGATGATGCAATTCCATGGTTCAGCTGGAAAAAGTTCCCGTCTCTGCATTTCATTTGACAAAATTCATGTATCAAATCATGAACATGAAATGTTTTTATCCCCCCACTAGAACTTCTTGCACCGACAATGATCAAGCTTCTGTCTACTAGCTCGTGAAAGTACTCTTTTGCTACATCTTCAATGCTTTTAGTCTTGGATTCTTGTACGAATCCTTCGGCAATCCACAGCCATATCACACGGTTAACGTCGATCAGACAATCCTCAGGAAATGCGGCAAGATAGATAAGACAAGGTTTCAAATTCTCGGGTAAATGTTTGTAACTTAATTCCAAAATTTCCATACATTCCTCGCTAGAAAGATAATAAACTAACCTTTGTGCAACCTCACTCCACCCGCTCAAACTTTTTTCCGTTCTAGCAAGGAGCCCGCCAATTACAACAACAGCTAAAGCAAGGCCTTTGCAGTTTTTAGCAATCTGCTTTCCAATCTCACGGAGATATGGTGGTGAAATGTCATTACGGAACACTTTCTTTTCTAATAATTCCCAACTTTCAACCTCATTCAGAAAACGTAGCTGATGTGGGCTACAATTGATTTTGCGTTTGTCCGCAACATCACGGATCGGTCGTGATCATGACTTACTTCCATTTCGGTCATCGGGAATGACCTTTTACGTAATCCCATGCATTTACATTCCGGATATCGTCCAACACAACAAGATACTTTTGACCCTCAAACATTTTTGTAGTTTGTGAGCTAAGTCATCAGTAGTCATGTCACTGCTTATGCCGTCAACCCCATTAACATCGCGTATAATGTCATGTAACATCCTCCTAGTATTATGATCTACCGAAACGGAGCAGAAGGCGAATACGTTAAAATGACATTTCACTGATGAGGAACCTAAAACCTTTTTGGCTAAAGTGGTCTTCCCCAATCCACCCATGCCAACAATTGAAACAATGTCAAGTGACATAGGTCCTTTGTAAGCAAGCCGATAATTTTTTCTTTCTCATCCTCAAAACCCACAACAAATTCATTGATTTGAAGGTCGACCTTGTTCTCGCGACTTCACTAATGAAACCGACCGAACCAGGAGGCATCTTTCTTTGTTTATGATGTTCTCTCGATTTGATCATCTCAAGCTTTGCCTTAACTGCCTTAATTTCATCAAAGACTTTCAAAAGATAGGCCATATGATACCAGAATGGATGATCAAAGACAAACAACGAACTAATGCATGCCAGGATGACATGTTCCGTCAGATGTAAAACATTGACAACTTCTAACCATGTCTCGTTTTGTTCACTTTGTAAATCGAAAATATGAATGAAAAAAGGATAGAGAGAAGCTAGTTCCTCCTCAATTTTTATGATCTTGTATTTCGCAAAAGATACATACTTACGGTCACTATTCATCCTATCCTTCAGGCTTTTAAGATTCTTCAAGAGAAAGTCAAGAAATTGTGGAGAAATAACCTTTGGGAAATTATACAGAGATGAATCTGGGAATGTACCGTAAATGCATCTAATATCAGCATTGATAGCTTCGATTTTCATCATAAAATCACTTAGAAGCACTTTTTTCTTGGAGAAACCCCTTTCGATATCATCAAAAGGTATTAGGCCGTACAAACCCTCCCAGAAAAGAACATCAATTCGGCTGCAAATCGATTCCTGTGCATTTTGATTAGGAGGATCGTTGAGAAATGTCAAAAGACATATGATATTGTCTTGAAGAATTTGAAAATCATCATCCTTCAAGTGAGTCGCCAGGTCCTCAAGAAAAAATTGGACAAAGCTAAAAGCAGTTTGTCCGAACATATGAGAATCAGATGGATGCGCATATATGGCCATAAGGGTTCCAAAGTACAATCTGGCAACATTAAGCGTGGATGGTTTGATATTTTGCAGCAAATGATAAAAGATAGAATTTGTTTCATCGGATGCATTTTCGAAGATTTGCGTCTTGTGTCCAATAAAGAAATGCCAACCGTGCAAAGATCACCAAAGAAGGCTTGAACAAATATTTCTAATTCTCCCAAGTCTTGACAATATTTGCAATTCACGGCGAGTTTCAAAAGATTCTTCAAAAATATTAGCTTCTCTTCCAAGGTTTCAATCTGCTTCTTGAACGGAATGATTTCACTAGCTTTGTAGCTGACAACATCATTTAAATTGTCGAGGATAGAATCCATAAACTTGAGGATGTTATAACTTGTGGACGTTTTGTATCCAAATGTCAAATGAAACAGATCTACGCACCTCCATGCTTCAGTTTCTACCTTCGACTGCTGAATTTTTCCTTTTAATTCAAAAGCCAGTGGATCCCAATCTGTGTTCCACCCATTGTTTATAACTTGTGAACATATCGCATGAAAGCGGTGAGCAAGAAGTCCCTCTTCTTCATCATTTTCGCCCCATATCCCTTGAAACGAAGTGATCACAGAGCTCAATTTTAGCTTGATTTCTTCATCTTTATCATCCCATGTAGCTAACCATAGAAAGAACATCCTTAGGAATCTAAGCTCCATTTCGTATAACTGCAGTTGCTCCATATCAGCACCCTCCTTGACATACCTATCAAGAAAAGAGAGCTCTCTATGAAGAGAAACAAAATAGTTGTATTCCATTTTCTCCACTTCGAGTGTGATCTGAGAGCCTGATGATCTGCGGTAAAGTTGCCTGATGTTTGCAATTACTATATCAACCCTGATCATACAAGCACTGAAAAGCGCCTTTTTGTCAGAGAAATCCTTGTTCATCTCCTCAAAAGACAGAAGGAGATACATGTCCTCATGCAAAATAGCATAAATTTGAGTGCGGATTGAATCTCCTTCCTCTTCTTCAACATCCTCGCATATAGGATCGGTGAGAAATGTGAAAAGAAATATTAGACGATCCCGAAGAAATAGAAAATCATCCTTTAAAACGACAACCACGTGGTCAAAGAAAAAATCAACAAAGCTTTCAACGGCTTCACCGAGAAGAGGCCGCATATCGTCGGACTTTAAGATGCCAACGCACAATTGCGCAATATCGTATGTGTAAGGTATGAACTTGTGCAACATATCAAAGCGGACTTCATGATCATTGTCTTCTTTTGCCCAATACAAACATGCTAACCATGCTACACTGTTGGCATAATTACCAGCAAAATTCATAAATCGAAGGTTTTCCTTCCCATCTGGGCAATGTATATTAGCTTTTTTCAATGTTCTTCGCAGAAATTCTATCTTGATTTCCAAAATACCAAATTGCTTTCCCACTGGAACAGATTCGCGAGCTCTGTTAGAGCAAATCCTCCAAATCTTGTTAACAAAGTCTGACATCTGCCAAAATCTTGAAGACATATGTTGCATCATCATCATCGAGGAGGAATGTATAATATTTCGACACCAACCTTCAACTTGTTGTTTACTCTGCAGAATTTTCTCTTTCAATTCAAACACTACCGAATCAAAATCGATGGGACGACTTTTTGTTTCACCAATTCGTTTGCGAAGAAGAGACAATGTTAATGTGAAGTCTTCCGGCCATATCAATTTAAGAGAAGTGATCACGGATCTCAGTCTTTCCATGATTTCTTCATTTTCTTCATCAATAATACTGGAACTCTTCCATGTTTCAAGGCACATACAAAACATTTCCAGGATTTCGACGTCCCTGTTTAGCAAGAAGAATCGATCCCAATCAACCTTCATGGCCCACCAAATTGCTATGAGCTCGTCATAAATCAATTGGAAGTATCCAGGAGTGATGCTTTCTTCCTCCATTGTTGAACTACTTGTTAATAAATCTCAGAAACTAATCCTGGGTTAAAAAGAAAAAAAAAAAGAAGGGAAGGTGTTAGATCAACTAGTTAGACTTAGATCCGATAGTGGAATGGGAAAAAAAATGTTTGTGTCCTTTTTGTCCTATTTCACAAAAAAGTCTTTTATTATTGTAATTGCTAAGAAGTAGGGTTAATTAAATATGTCATTAACGTGTAATATGCCATTTTTTCTAGGACTTGTTTACCTTTGGTGAATAATATTGTGACAATTAGTATTTGAAACATTGCCTGAAACCAGTTATTGTCATTACTATCACAAGTCAATCTGTAATAATACATATTGTGTGACTATATATATATATATATATATGGTAAATACAATATGCTCTGATTCTTGTGTCATTTTGTTTGTACGCTTAAGTGTCATTTTTAAGTGTTTGTTAAATGACATAATTTATTTTCATTGTGCAATTTCTTTGCTAGAGGTTCCATATGTACCTTTGCTGAATCAACGTGCTAATTAGCATTGAAATATTGTCCGACACTAATTAATTATTTCTTTCTTTCATTATTTTATTTTTTTGGTTGTCAAGTTGAATCTCATCTGCGGTACGATGCGACAATAAATTTACTGTTGTGCAATAAACGTCGTCTATCTATATTTAGGCATTACCGTGATATTAGACCTATGAAAAGTTATTGTGCATAATGAGGATAAATAAGAACGGCTAGTTCAAGTGGGGTCTCACCTATCTACAAGGCTAAGATGGGGGCAAAAAGTGAAAAACAAATTGTTCCAGGAAGGCCATTTGGCTATGGTTGGTCAAAGTAATGCCAAAAATCGTCATCCCTATTCCGATTCCAAATACCTGTTATTTGTCTCAAATGAATAACATTCATAAATTCACGTTGCAGCTAGAGTATGCATGCACAATTTCATGAAGAGTTGTTTGTTAACACAGAAATTGGAATATACGTGCACTATAGATCACACTGCCAACAAAGAATAGTGAATAACATGCACCTATGTTTCGTCAGAGTTACTCTTTTTATTGAAAAACTCGTTCCATCAATTACCGGATCGTAATTCATGCCAAAAAATAATTTATACAACTCCGATTGTCTCGAAGATGATCAAAGCTAAGCTTTTTCTCAATAAATTAAAGGCATTAACCGTTGTTAGACTAACCGTACTCCTACTCCTCACTTATGAGCTTGCAGTGTCCTCAATGCGAAGTGAGTAATGACAAGACGGTTAGGGAAACAACGGGGAATTAGCATGAGCAAAACGACTGAGATGATCATAAACAAAATTAGGGCAAAATTTGGGCTTAATAGGCCTCTTGGCTTACGCCGAGAACAAAATGACGCAGGTCAAAAGTACTATTGCTATACAGAAAGTTTTGCCTGAAAAACTGACTTACACCAACACTGGCTGGCGCACGTCAGTGTCAACCACAAGAGAAATGGCGCGTGTCAATGTGTTATTGGTGTAGGTCAGTAGTGCAGAAAACTCAAGAAAAGGAGGGTTTTCATGCAAGGGGGCAAGAAATAGCTATGTACGATGGCATGACAGGCAAAATAAACAAAACAATGAAAGAAAAACAGATAAATATATTATATTATTCGAATGAAGCGAAAGTGCAAAAGCATTGTTCCGAACATCAAAGGAAAGTGCAACAAAGGTTCAAAACAAGCATCATAATAGATAACTGGAAAGACAACAACCCAACCCAACAAACCAACAAGCAAACACACAAACTAATCAGACTCGACATCATATTCATCAGAAGACGGAGAAGCACCCGGCACGTCTCTCGGGGAAAGGCCACGATGCATAACCGGACTGGGAAAGAACTCACACAAGCTTTTGATGGTCACATAATGTGGAATAACTTTATTAAAAAGAAAAACTATGCTGGATGACTCTAAATAATAATTGTATTTAGAGGCATTTGAACCTAACACCTCCCGGTGATTATTTTATTAAACAACATAAAATTTGTCTCCATTCCCCTATACAAGAACACCAATTTAAAAACTTTTGGTGACTTTAGCGACCTCCATTTCAAAAAAAAAAAAAAAAAAAACTATAGCGACCAAGGGTTTCCACTTCGCCGGTAACCTTAGAGTGATAGTCTAGTAATGGCTCTTTTAATCATCCATTTTCTTTCTCTGACAAAAGTTAAAAGTAGATGCATGTCCAAATATATAATCAGTGTAATGACTCATTGTCCTTCTCTAAATTGTCGACCCACTTCTTCCTCCACTCCCACAAATAGAAGTGGTAGCCGACTCCCTGAGTAAAAAGACTTCTATCCAAGAGCCATTACAATAACATTTTATAGTTTATCTTCAAGTGTTCTAATTTCATTATAAAAAATATTTTATTGGTGGGCCAACTCACTTATGGAAGCCCCTTTTTTGAGGATTGCCACTACGACTGCCTTTAGGCCGGTGGCTTTGCTGCTCTATTGGCTTGGGTAAGTTGATACTCTACAACGGAAGACCCACGTTCAAAATTTCAATGGAACAGATGTAGTTGATTGTCTAACCATTTCAAAATGCTTCGGTGGCTTGGTTCCCGGATTATAGAACGAAACTTAATGATTTACGTAATTTTTTCTTTGTTTAGGGCTTACAGATTTTGTAACGCCCCCAAACTCCGGGCCTGGTTGCGCTAAACGAGTCATAAATGATCCGGTCAACTGCTTAGACCGCCGTCATCGCTTGGTCTAAAAGGGCTAACCCGAGTTGACAAGACCTTCATGTCTTATACTTATATGGGGGTGAACATTCACTTACTTTACCGATGTGGGATATCACATTCTCCCCCCTTATAAGGGACTGACGCTCTCGCCAAGACGGCCAAGACTTTTCCCTATGGACTTGTCCCAGTTCGTCTCTACCAGAGGACTCTAGAGGTGGCTTGTGGCACTTAAGTTCGTCTAGAGGTGGCCTGTGGCACTTAGATCCGTCTGATAGTCGGCTCGATACGATTCCGTCAGCATGCCTGCACCCGGACCCGGTCTGCGGTTTGCTTAAACGAGTCATAAGTGGTCCGGTCAACTGCTTAGACCGCCGTCCTCGCTTGGTCTAAAAGGGCTAACCCAAGTTGACAAGAACTTTATATCTCACACTTATATAAGGGTGAGCATTCACTTACTTTACCGATGTGGGATATCACAGATTTATGTCCTATTTTGTTGCTGGATAACAAACACGTCTTAATTGGTCCAACGTCTCAGGATGATTATAACCGGCTTTTCTTTCGATGTCTTTGGACGATTGGTAAAAATCCCCGATCAGGAGGCCTCTTTTGCTCCGGTTTGGATTCAGCTTCCTGAATTACCATTAGGTTTGTTTAATAAAGAATACCTTTGTTGAATAACTTCTAATTGATTTAGTCACAACTAATTTAATAAGGTCGTCCATACAAGAGTGATGGTCGAAAATGACCTGCTAAAAGAAAGGGAAGAACGTGTCTGGATTGGAGATGAGGATACATGGTTTTGGAAAATGGTTATCTATGAATTATAACCTTCGTATTGTCCGTTTTGTAGATGTGTATTGGTCATGAAGATCATGAGTGCTCTTAAGAGCATCCTAATTAATTTGGTGATAAAAACGATGGAAAACCGTACTAAGCTTCGACATTAAATACAAGAGGAAAGAGAATCATTGGGCTTAGCATGCAGAAGGAATAGAACGAGTTCAACATGATTGTTTGAAGGATCTCTATGTCGGAATTAATGACTTATTTGATGACGACTTTACACTTGATGAAGAGTTGCGAGATTATCAACCTATGTCGAAGAAATCGAGAGGAAAGATAATGTCCTAGAAGATGGCACCAAACCTTGAGGACTATGGAAGCAAGAGAAAAGAATGATCAAGAAAAGAACGAAGTAATGTACATATGAAGTCTTTTGATGATATTAAAATTGTTGAAAAGGGTCATTTGACAGTTTTGAACAAACCCTATCTTCTACGCACTGTCTTAAGATGGAAAGGGCTCTAGCAGGATATTTATTACACAAGGTAAGACAAAAGAATGAGGATGAGAGAAGTGCAAATTTATCTATGTATGAGGGCTTAGATGATGTATTTGGCTATTCTCCACCCGGGATTAGAGCTAAGCCAGATTTGGTGGATGTGAATACGCTAGTAAAACCTACAAATGATATGGAAATTCGACAAGTGTCGTTTGTTGTCGGAAAAATCACAATAAATTCTGATTTGCTTGATTTTCATAAGGTGTTTTTGTTTCGGACTCAGCACTAAGTGGGCGTATTTCTTTCTGTAATTTCATATGACTGGTTGGTTTGCCTTCTGTAATTTCTTTCCGGCCGTTTCTAATAAAAATAAATGTTCTGTGAATAAAAAATACAATTGATTTGTTAATGAGACAACACAAATAAAAAATTATTAACTAGGAATAGAATTACATACCTACACAGAAGAGCTAATAAGGTTGGGCCGTAAAGGCCTAAAGTAGGGGCGGATCTATAGTTATAAAGGGGTCACGTGACTCCATTGAGATCCAAAATTTTAGTTAGTAACAAAATAATATAGTTTTGTTGTTAAAAAGTGTTCTTTTGTTGATAAAAAAATGTAGTTTTAGGCTCCGATGACCCTAATTAAACTAATTTTTTGATCAAAAATATAGTTTTACCATCTGGTGACCCCATTCGAAACAACTTTCTGGATCCGCCACTGGTCTAAAATCAGTGACCTCACTGAGATCCGGGATTTTTTTTAGATATTAAAACGATGTAGTTTATTGTTTAAAAAGTGTTGTTTTGCTGATAAAAAATGTAGTTTAGGCTCAGGTAACTCCATTTAATCTGTTTTTTGATCAAAAATATAGATTTACGGTTCTGTGACCCTGTTGATATTTTTTTCTAGATCCGTCACTGGCCTAAAGGACAATAGTTTGATTAAGGGGAATGAGACTTTGATGGCATATTATTATAGTACTCCCTCCGTTTTTATATATACGTCGCAGAGAAAAGAATCACATAGATTAAGAAAGTAATTAATATGTCTAAAATATAATATTGGAAATATTTTTTTTATTGGAAATGTAAATACTTTGTTAGTAAAGAGGTTTTTAGTATTGAAAATGTATTTTTTTATTGGAGATTTAAATACTTTATTGGTAAAGGAGGAAAAAAAAATAAATGATGCATTAAAAATGTAAAATAACAGATAAATAAATAAAAAAGTAAATTCTGAAATGTGACAGATAAGGGAGTATGAGATTGGCAGCCCAAACGTTGCCTATAAATGCATTGATGGAGATCGACAATTTTTAATGGGCAGCCCAAACGTCTCTATATATGTCAGTGTTTTTACTGTGACAGTACTTTTTCAGGAAATTTTTATCGTGAAAACTCTTTAATAACGAGTTTCATCAACAACTAACCAAAACAAGTTATGTTTTGATTGAATGCAAATGAAATTGTTTATTAAGGAGTCTCCACAAATGAATTTCCCACTTTTTCATGGAAGTCCTGCTAAACTCGTTGAAATAACATCATTAATGACAAAAACAATATTATAGAAATAGATCAAAATATCATGATATTTTGTACAGGGTATTATAGTAAAACAATTTAAAGATGTAAAACAGTGATCAAATAAATCATTACTTTTGAAAATATATGGAATTCAATTGAATGAAATAAAAACCGACAAAACACATGAATGATGGGTAAGAGTGAGGTACGGTAGAGTGGGTGATGAGGTGGGTTGGGATTGGATGAGGTAGGGTGGGTGGGTAATGAGATAGCGTGGGTGAGGCAGGGTAGGTGGGGTGGGGTGGGGAAGGGTTGTTAATGTAGCGCCTTAAACTCAATTATGTTAGACCGGATCCAATTGGTCTAAATTTACCCTCTTAGCATTTCTTGCTAGTAATGGTTTGTATGGGTCAGTTGGATATCATCAACAAATACTTAATGTGTAAGAACTCTTCTCGTGGACAACCTCCGTCCGCTTATATATGAGAGATTTTATGATACCACCGTTGTAGTAATGTCACATCAAGTGACATGCATCGATCACATTCTCATTTCTACATTATTTCACATACTACACATCTACTTTGAGTAATAGAGTGAAAATAAAGTAAAGGATGCATATCACTTTATATAACTTTACGGCAATTTTCTAAATAAATAATGACTTTTGATTTGAGCAACTTGTTCCTCTTAACTTTGTTTGGAGAAGTTGGTTTGATTTCTTGCTTCTTTTAGGCATAAATTCTACACGAAAAATATTAACGCGTAAATGTCTTAACATGTACATATTCAAAATCAGAATTATCTACGTGACGAGGTATTTACCCACAGATATTATCTACAAGGAGCTTTTATTTATTTATTTATTTTTGTTTGAAGCCTCCGGTATTCGAGACCAATTGGTCCGACTAATCCGGAGTTCGGCTCAGATCGTGTCTGCAGAGTCTGAATCTTACTCAAGGATAAGGCATGCATGACCAAGATGTCTTTCAACATGACGCCTCAGAGGTGAATCGAAACGGTAACCTCCCTAGCTAAGTATTCACAAGTCACTTACATTTGAGCCAAAGCTCCTACTTGGTTTACGGGAAGCTTTTACATGTACATAATATGTACGGGTAAATAGCTCGTCCGTAGATAAAACTCATTTTAAATTTCTATGTGGTTGAGTTATACCCGTAAATATTATATAAGGATAACATTTTTTGGCAGATAACAACTAATTAAGTGAACCTTTTTTTCCTAATGTTAATTAAGTGTAACATTAAAAAAAATGTCAAATCCTGACACAACCTGATTTCATTGTTTCACCGTAGCGAATAGTGGTTTTCGGAGTAGGAAATAGTAGGTATTGAGTTTCCGAATAGTGGATTCGGAAAATGAACAGTGGAATTTTGCCTATTTTTTAGAACAATTTTCCTTTTTTTTTTCCGCCTACTTGTAAATGTTGCGTCCTTAATCCTTATCGCCCAATTTTTCCAGAGTTAACCTAACCTAAGAAATCACAACAAAATGATGTACTCTTAAAAAATCACAACAAAATAAATCCTTATCACCCAATTTTTCCAGAGTAAACCTAACGTAAGAGGATCATTGAATATTTTGAAACTAACTACAGGAGATCAGTGCTTAAGAAGTCTATCTTCGAATATAGTCAAACTTAAAATATCCTAGCTTGGGAATGTAACGTAATGAGGCCATGCCTAAGAAATTTCACACCTATGCAACAGTGTACTAGTTTGAGTATCTGAAAACTGGGCTCTGATATTAATTGTAACGACTTGTTTTAAAGACCGAAACCTTTACAGAAACAGACCGTTCGACACGTGTCCTTAACATTACTTAAGGAACACGTCAGCCTAAGATCTATTATGATATATATTATAATGAAAATTTAAAAGCAAAATTTCCAAAAAAAAATGATGAATAAGATAATCAACCTAATCCCATTAGAAGCAAGAAATGATGATTTAGCAGAGGCATCGGTGATTCGATTCCGATCGAAAATTGACGTCGTTTGACCTACGATATCCGACGACAATGAACTTCCCTCCTTCCCCAATGTGGAGATAAAATAGCGGTTCTTTGTTATGGATGAGTGGAAAATGGATAAGCATAAGTTGTATAGACATAAGATGATTATATTGTTGTGCTGATTTTTTTATGCATATATCTTCAACCTCTTCGTTAATGGCATTGTGAAAATTCGAAGAAAAATCACAGATGATCAGAATTTCAACTCATCAGAGAACAAAAAGCCGTAAAATCGAAATGTGAGAAAAACAAAATATAGACATCAAACAAACCAACATGAATAGCACCAACATCAAACAAACTAAATGTTATACCACTTACCCATATTGGAGCATACAGCACTGAGACATTTGAAGCCCTGCTTGAGAGTCGTGTCTAATTTTCCGGCTCACTTAAGTTCTGCATCTTTCCTCCTCCACATCCACCACCACAGTGTAGCGGTTTCGAGGAACCTCCGTAGTCCATCCTCTATATGCCAAACTGGATCAGGCATTTTATCGAACAGCCCTGCGATACTATAACGCTTGCAATTAAGCCTGTTTTAACATTTCTGCCTGCTGTATTGAACAAATTTGGTATGACATATAGAATTATCTGGCCTCAAACTGAGATAAAGTGAATCGTCAATTTAAGACCATTTCAATACAAAGCACTTGCACGGTTCGCAGGACACATTTAATTCAGACACCAAAGAGAACAAAAAGTATAACATATACAGAGATTGCAACGGCTGAATAGTTGAAGTATACGTGAAACATATTAGCGAATAGATAAAGTCAAATCAATCGCTCAGTATATAAGCACAGACATGTACACAAAAGTACAAACAATTAAAAAAAATTATCTTAAGACCACAAAAGTACAAAATCCGCGCAAGCACAGAGGTAAAATTGTTCACTCTCTAATTATTGCACCAAAGCATTCTTCTAATAGTCTTAAACTTAAAAATAAAAAAATAAAAAAAGGTGAATTTTTTTTTTGTACTTCAACGATAAAGAAACTTACGGAGAACACACCAGACTAACAACACCCCTGCACCAAAAAGAAAAAATATATATAAAAGGTCAATCGATATGATGAATTTGAATGATATCAATAAGCAATATAACACAGAATATTATGGCCGTAAATTTAAGGAATCAAAAACACTAATAAAACGGACACACGCTTTCTAGAAATGGGATATAATGGCCGTAAATCAGCAAGCAAGCCATTTTTACACAGTCCTTGTATGAAAATATTGAATGTAAATACATTCGGGAAAACACCCCGCTTCAGAACCTTGTTCAACAGCCTTTCACTTTCCCTAACCTTCCCCTTCTTACACAGGGTACTTATAAGCTTATTAAACGTGATCACATCCGGGATCATTCTTAACCTAACCATCTCCTCAAATAACTCAAACCCCTCAAGATTACGATCACATTCATAAAATCCAGTTATCACCGTACAATAGGTAACAGGATTCACATCACATCCTTGAATATGCATATTCCTAAGAAGCCTTAATGCGACATCAGGCCTTTTTGTACATCAAAAAGACTTTATCCTTATAGTGAAACTATACACATCAGGCTCAAGTTTTCTATCAAGCATTCTCATATACACCTTGTGTGCTTGTTTAAATACCCATATTCAACCAACACATTCATGATCACGTTATACGACAGCACCGAAGGCTCACAATTATAAAAATCCATCCTTTCAAACACATTAACAGCTTCTTGAATCTTCCCTTTTCTACCATAACTTTTTACTGCACAAATATAAGCTCCTTCCATTGAACTGTTATCGACATTGGCTCTCATTTCTTCTAGCGTTTGTTCCATGGCATCGAATTCCCCGTGATGACCGAGCTTTTCAACCATTGCTTTAAAAGTTTGTAAATTGTGCTTGAATCCATCTTCTTTTTTGACTGAATTGAACATTTCTAGTGCCTTCAAAGGGTCTTTCTGGTACTTTATTACAGAGATTACATGCTTAGGAAGCACAGAACGACTCATTCCGACTGGGGAATTTTGTCGAATACCTATGTCAACCAAAAACTTGAAAATAGGAGGCAGCGTCGGAAATGAATGCGGGCCAAACACATTGCAGAAATCCTGAATGAGTAAATTAACTGGGACACAGTTCAGGGGAAGATAAACTTGAATGATGGGGAAGAAATAAGCTTACTTCCGGCGGAATGGCGGAGAAAAAACAAAAAACCTTACCTTTATTCTTCGATTCAGCGTCTTCAAAACAAACAGGGAAAAAAAAATCTTGCTCGACTTCGACGTCTCCCATGGCCGATCTGCAAGCAGAAATTAGTGAGACGTGGGGAGGGGGGATTTGACTCATCAAGAGATAAAAAAAATCAAAAATAAAAAACCTCCTCCGGTGTATGGCGGAGATGTCATGCTTCCTTTGATTAATCATGTTCAGAGAGTTCTGTTGACAGGGACTTTCCAATTTATAAATCTCCCTCAATTGAATTTGAGTCGGGCACAGCAGTAGTGGAGGCACTTGTTTTGAAGCAGCATCATGTGTTAGGCAGTTTGGAGGGGTCGTGGGTGAGGAGTTGGTGGTCCGGCAGTTGATTCGCCGATAGGAGATGTGGAAGAAGATCGTGGGGGAGATTTTGTGTGAAAGAAATCGTGGGAATAATGGAGAAAGAGCAGGACATTTTTTTTTTTTTTTTTTTGTACCGGGTCATGGGGAGAAATCGTGGGAATAATGGAGAAAGAGCAGGACATTTTTCTCTCTTTTTTTACCGGGTCATGGGTACCGAAAATGGATTTTGCAGTGTAAATTGCGGGTTAATTAGCGAGTAATTGGGTCCATATATATATATATATATATATAGTATAGATATATATATTATTTTAATTATTTACAATTTAGTCTTTATATTTTTATTATTTATAAATACACCCCGTATGTGTATCTTATATTTTTGTAAAATCACGTATCAACGTATCTCGTATCCACATATCCCGTATCCACGTATCCGTGCATCCTAGATTATAACTAAATCCATATCAATGAACTAGTCTTGCTCTCCCTTCTCTAAACCCCTTCTCTAAACCCTCTCCCCTCTGTATCTGAGCTTTTCCAGTGCCTCTCCGTTTTTCCGGCTGCCGGCGGCGCTAGGCTGCCGGCGGGCGTTTTCTTTCTTTATTTTCCGTTTTCTTTCTGTTTTCTTTGTTTCTTTCTTCTTCTTCCTTTCCTTCCGGCCGGTACTCCTCGGATTCCGGCAGCCTCCTTCGCCGTTTTCTCTTCGTGCTCTGTTTCCCTCAAGCTCTGGTAGCTGGTTGTTGGGTTCTGTTGGTGGCCGGATGCTTTCAGATCTGGGCCCTTACCCTCCCAGATCTGGTTGTATATATTGTCTATTGGTGTGGTGATGGGCGGCGTTGCTATCTACTCTCGGGGAGGTGCCTAAGTTCTCGGTGGTGGCGTGGCACATGGTGATCTGTCAGTGTTTGACTTTCTTGGTCCCCCTAATGCTCCGGGCTATTAGTCGGCGGTCAAGGAAGCTGCTCTCTCAACGGAGGTGCTTGTCACACTTCCGGGCAGTTCTCTCCGTTGATGGCAGCGGTCAACGGTGTGTTATACTAATATTATACTACGTTAGTTCTATATTATTATACTAATATGCAGATTGCTTGGCCGACTACGAACCCCGAATAAATACCTACGTTAAATTAACGCACGCAATAAGACCTTAATTTTATTGATACAAATGCATGGAATAGATCAGATTAGAAGGAAATACCTTGCTGAATATTCCGATTGCCTCGGTATTGTTATTCTCCTGGTTGATGTGATCAATTTGATTGTTTTGTATCTCTAGAACGGATAGTCGAGTCGAAACAATTTGAAAGGAAATCTCTTTTCTTTTCCTTCTTGCCTCCAACCACTTAAGAACTGGGCGCAGCTTCTTTTTTTTTTTTTTTTTTTTTCTGACAAAAAAAGATTGTAAGCCTGTGTATTGCTATTGGTATTATGATTTGAGTATAAATAGGGGAAATATTTGTGTGGAGAGAGATTTTGAGGTGAAGTGACGGATGAAACGATTAAAACCACACAGTTTAAAGACAGAATGAAACTGTGGTGTGTTGTGCCACAAGTGCAGAGATTTTAGGTTTTTCTACACATATTAAGAAAGTTAGATTTGTTATTTGTCATTAATTTTAATTAAAAAGACTAAAATGATCTTTCATTGGTAGTAATGCAAAATAATAAAAAGTATTGAGTAAATAATAAATGAGAGGTATAAGGAGAAAGATGTAATACATGTTTTATTGGTTTTGTAAATGAAATTACATTTTAGGATAAAACTAAAAAACTAAAAAACTAAAAGAACTAACATTTAGGAATATATTTTGGGACGGAGGTAGTAACAAAAAAGAATAGTAGACGTGTTCACTTTTTAAACTTGAACACAAATATGGCGTCTTTATCAACAATTTGCTAGGCCCGACAAATGACGATCCATGACTTCAGGAGCATTTATTTCCGTTCAGCAAAGATATTCGTTGTGTTATAGATATTATGATGATATCATGTTCACAATCTGACTCAAATGTAAGATCTGATTGATCAGAGCTCTTTTAAAACAATCGTTGTGTTATAGATATTATGATAATATCATGTTCACAATCTGACTCAAATGTAAGATCTGATTGATCAGAGCTCTTTTAAAACAACGTGGATCGAACATGTGATTTTCATAGACAACTTTATGAAACTTTCTTGATTATCAAAAAGGTACAACCAATCAACTCGAGTCTACGGACATAATAACACCATTAACTTCCCTTAATCTATGCATAAATCCGAGGCCCCCACCATTTTTGTTTACTTTCTACCTAAACAGTTATTTATTATCTACTTGCATGTTTTTAATTGCAATTTGGCCCATTTGATTAATTAGTTCCACCAAACTCTTAAGCTTGTTTTTAGCTAGTCCAAGGTTATGTCTATCTGATTTGCAATCATAGCATATATTTAGCTCAATTATTTCAACCATAGGTCGTTTACTAATACGAGAAATTAGTAAATCAGGTCACTATAAGGTCTGATATTTTTTTTTCTGATCAAATATTTTTTGACATTTTTTTTCAGGTTCCCTGTCCAAATTTGGATAATTTTGCCCAAATACAATTAAAACCGTCCAAATTTGGATTATTTTTGTCCCAATCCAAAATGAACGGATTCCTTTCAAATTTGGACGGATTCCTTCCAAATTTGGACGCTTTCACCCAAATTTGGAAGGAATCGCCCAAATTTGGAAGGAATCATCCAAATTCCGCCCAAACCTTCTCACATTTCACTTTTCTTCCTTCTTCTTCCTAGACATGGTTGCGTTTTTAATGAATTCTTATCAAATGGGACTCTCCCATCCCCTAATCTGAGTCAAATCTATTCCTAGATCTAATTTTATCCTGGTGCATGCTCTGTTTTTGGGTCTGTGTAATGATTAATCGAATTTTAGATCTAATTTTATGCTGAAATATTTCTATTAATTAATCTTGATGATCTATGGTCAACCAGTTAAATCCGAGTATGAAATGCATGACTTGTGTATTCAATAATTTTCTTTTAAGTCGATATATGCATTCTTTGTAAAATCAGAATGATCTTTTTAGTCTATGAATATCCTTGATATTTGTTGTCTTCCTAGAAACTATGGATGATTGGGAAAAGGCATGTGAGGGAGAAAAGCTCTGACTAGAAAGAAGAAGTAAGAAAAGTGAAATATGAGAAGGTTTGGACGAAATTTGGACGATTCCTTCCAAATTTAGGCGAAACCCTCCAAATTTGGAAGGAATCTATCCATTTTGGATTGGGACAAAAAAAAAATCCAAATTTGGACGGTTTTGACTGTATTTAGACGAAATCCTCCAAATTTGACAGAAACTCAAAAAAAAAAATGTCGAAATCTGTTTGACTTCGAAAAATGTCGAGATATTACTGATGGCTGATTTACCAATTTCCCCTACTAATACTAAACTTTTAGGAGGTGAACATCTGAATAAAAGTAGGACATGACTAGGAAGATTCTAGCTCAATTATTGCAAAACAATTTAAATATGCATGAATAAAGGGGTAATTCTTGTGTAGTGTCTCTACACGGTGTGGATATACCATGTGACACCATACAAACTGATATACCCGAATCGGAGTGGGGCCTTGCTCCTTCATATTGGGCCTGATCTGATAGCCCAGACACGATCCGCCTCCATTTTTCTCTGTCCGCAATTCATAACCAGACCCAACCCGCCGTTCATAAGTCGAGTTCTGTCATTTGTGAGCCGGATCATGTTCGCTGATCGTAAACCGAACTCTTCCACCTCATGTGATTTCTACCCATATGTTCCAACTGACTTCAAGACAAGGCAAACGCGAGTCCTATGTCCGCTGCCCGTGTGCTTATCCAAATAGCTGGGTGCTCCACTTGCATAATTTATATGATTATCTTTAGTTATATTCATTTAATTGTCTTGTCCTAAACAGTGAGCCGACTTAGTTAAACCGACTTAGTATTTGCCTATATATATGGGATCACAATGCAATAGAAAAATCCAAGAACTAATACAAGTAGATTCAGTCTGCCAATTTGTCGATTCATTTCGTGTTCTTATCTAAACATTTGTCCGGTAGCTTTATTCTAACTCGCCACTGTGCCCACTCCGGAGAAACCACACATACAAAGCCTTATATCCTCAAGTTAAACACTGTTACCGCAAATCTGGTGTTCATCGCAACATCACAAACCACACAGTTTTTTTTTCTGTATTTAAACTGTGTGGTTATGATCATTTCACCCATCATTAATCGATTGATGTATAAGGTAGCTCAGAACTTGCATAACGATAACAAAAAGATATGGGGCTAAAGGGTCTCCCTGTTTTAGGCCACGGCAAGGTTGAAAGCCCTCGAGAGGAGTCCCGTTCCAAAGAATTTCAAGCGAGGTGCTTGAGAGCGATTACATTATAAGTTCAACAAGCATGTCGTTGAAACCCACAATATGAAGAAGACGGCGGAGAAAATCCCAGCTAACTCTATCATACGCTTTTTCGAGGTCCTCTTTAATGATCATGATTCCTTTTGCACCTTTTTTCTGTCGCATAGTGAAAAGCACCTCTTGAGCCACGATAATTTTATCGGATGTTTGCGTCCCTGGAATAAAAGCGCTTTGGATATGGTCTTCAATTTTTCCAATAATTGAGCACAGCCGATTAGCAATAATTTTGGTGATGGTTTTAATTGTGACATTTGCTAGAGCAATCGGGCGCAATTGAGAAACCAATTCCGGCGGTTGTACCTTAGGTATCAAAGCGATGAAGGTTCTGTTCATTGAGGGAGGAAACTTGCATCCACGGAAAGCCTTGAGCACCCAGTTAGTGACGGTGGGACCGACTGTGTCCCAATTTTGTTGAAAGAAAACCGGGGGGAAGCCATCAGGGCCAGGGGACTTGTAAGCTCCCATGTCAAAAATTGCTGCGCGCACTTCACAAGCGCTGACCGGTCGGTTAAGGCCACTTGTACTCGGCGCACTTGTAAGCCGTCAACCACAACCATACTCGTAAAATTGGACAAGCGAAGTATACGGTTTGCTTTTGTCCTCGGTGCTCTCGTTTGAGGTTGCACGGACACGGACACATGGACACGGATACACGGATACGGACACCGGGATACGGAAGTTTTAAAAAATATAAGATACGGGTGCGGGGGTCAAAATGTAAATATTAAAAGTATAAGGACTAAAATGTAATTAATAAAAGTATAAGGACTGGTATGCAATTATTAAAAATATAACCCAAGCACTAGAATGATAAATTTAACCCAAGCATAATATATAACCAAAAATATAATCATGGGCTCCATGGTAGTACGCTTTCATCCCACAGCTTCAAATACAAAACATCATAGTTAGAATTTTCAAGCAATTTCCTTCACAAATGAAGGATCAGATCTGGAGCTTTGTTTAATGTTTAAGTCTTATGGGGATTAGAGCTTTTATTTTAAAAAATAAAAAAGAGTGTTTTATTCAGAATAAATTATTGTATCTAGAGTCAGGGAAAAAAAAAAGAAATACCGTCTCCAAAACTAAACATGCGTGTCCCAGGTCCGACTCGCGTGTCCGAGTTCCGACTCGCGTGTCCGACTCGCGTGTCTGAATTTTTTTAAAAATACAATTCGGTCCGACACCGTGTCCAGTGGTGTGTCCGGCGTGTCCCCCGCGTGTCCGTGTCCGGTGCGTGTCCGACACGGGACACGCGGCCTAAATGGAGTGTCCGTGCTACCTAGCTCGTTTCCATAAGAAATAAAACATTTGGTTGGTATTCCAATAACATAGACTTCAGATGACGGAAAAAAGAAGGGGAGCTAGCTCCTCTGCAATTCCAAGACAAAACATTCAGTGGTGTGCTCTGTGGGGGGTAACAGTCGCATCTAACATAGGCACAGCATCAGGTGGATTTTCCTTAATGTAAGTAAGGGCATTTTGTATGTAGACTTATTGGATCTTTGTTAGCTACTCTATTTGCTTTCAATTTATAAGCATCATCTCTCTAGTTTTTCAACTTCTCTTCGTGGATAGAACACTCTGATGTATTTCACACAGGATACAGTAGAGAATAATGATGATTGAGTACATGATCGAGCAAAAAAAGTACATGATCGAGCCTCTTCATTGGCTGTGTATGAGCATTTTTGTTTCCTTTGTGTGCCATGTTAACCAAACCGATCCACCATAGCTTTTTGAAGAATTAATATTGCAACATTTTATCCGAACACGTGATTATAGGTCCAAATCTCACCAATGCTCAACGTCATGCTGTAAACTGTGAACTATTTGCACTGCAAAACATTCGCGTTTTACACCTATATAAGAGGCGTATCTGTATCATACAGATACACCATCCGAAAATTTCCCCTTGTCCTCACCTTCAACATGATAACGGGTCGAATTTCATGTGACAAACGATATGTAATGTTGACAGAAAAGTAAAAACCCTTGCAACAACAATGGTAAAAGAAAAATATTACCCATATTCGGGTTTTGAATTGGTTTGGTTGTACTTGAACATTGCCCAAAATCAATTACAAAGGACCTATGATCATATAGCCATAAGATCTACAATCCTCAGCATTTCGTAGATTACTTGTCGTATAAGTAGTTATAAAACCAATTTGTTCCATCATATAGCCAGACGTTACTTACGCGAGACTGAAACTGGCCACGAACCTTTACAACCGACCCCTCGTACTTATGTCTTCCACGATAGGCCTTCTTTTACGAATATCTTTTGGAGACTCTCAAATTGTTGCTTCAACATCTTCAATTGTTCCATCTTCTCAACGGTTTGTTTCAACCTTGTAGTGACCACAACCTTGTTAGCAACCATGTAAGCTGAATAGAAACCAAGACCAATCTCCCGATCCGGCAAATAAAAGCATTCAGCACCACTAGAAGCATTGGTTTTCGAATATTTTTCTCAATGGCTCCCTAGTATTTCCTCTGTAGATGTCTTGCAATTTAAAACTGTAATTTAAAAGGCAAATTTAGAAAGAAGAAAGGAAAAAAAAAAAAAACAATTTAAATTGTTCGTTTCATCTAAAGGAATAGAAATGTATGCACATACAGAAGTAGGCATGAATCAGAGGAGGCGTTTTGTAAAGCGCTAAATATGCATCAGTAAAAGAAAAAACACAGAAACATACACCTTTTATACGAAGTAACTCGCCTATAACGTTATTTATAATATCATTTGAAGCATTCTAATCACAGCCTTTCACTTGATATAGCTCATAAATACTCGTTGCACCATAACTTTTCTCAATACATGATGTAGTTGAAAATTGCATTTAGTTTAGAGGATCTCATGAAATTACCAATACGGCCTGGCCTTTTAACGATATGGAGCGACCTCCAGTTTCGCAAGGATATTCTTGATCTCTTTTGCATGGCTAGACATTTTACTCATTGAATAACACTTGATCATTGTCCAATAAGTGATCTTATCAGGGTTGCAACCTTTCTTCATCATCATCTCCAGGACTTCTTTCATCTCTGCAAAGCATCCCATCATCCCATACGCGTCTACTAGACAGCTAAAAAAGACTGTATCAAGTGTTATGTCTGAGTTATCAATAAATCTCAGTACACCACTTATCTTTTCTGCTTTTCCGGTTTGTCCATATGCCCTCACTAAAGAACAAAGCGAAACACAATTCGGTCTTATTCTCTCGGTCTGCATTAACCTAAAGAGAAACTCCATTTGTTTAAGATCCCCTGCTCTTCCAAATGCATCTATGACAATATTGTATGTGACCAAAGTCCATTTGAAGTGGTACTTCTGCATGTATTGCATTACTGCACCCATCTTTTCGTAGTTTTCCGTTTTGCCGTATGAATCCAGAAGAATGTTGAAAGTCCGAATGTTGGGTTCAATTCCAGCACTTTGAAACTTGTCATAACACTTCTCCATGATATCGATCTGTCCACTGCCTCCAAACGCTCTTAATGTGGAGTTCAATGTCCAGATATCTGGCTTGCAGTTTTGCTGCTTAAGCATTTCTACCAGTGTTGATTCCATTTCAACAAACATTTTATGTTTTCCATAAGCATCAAGAAGTGTGTTATAGGTTACTGTGTTTGGCTTGATCCCCTGGGATGCCATGTCAGTCAGGAGCACTTGCACTTTCTCAAAGTCATGCACCTGCAGGCATGATTTCATAAGGATTGAGTACGTGTGTACATCGGGCCTACAGTTGATCGTGGTTTTCATCTGTTCAAGGAGGGAGAAAGCTTGTTTGAAATGCCCACTCCGGCTGTAAGCAGACAAAAGAGCAGTGTAAGCTTCTTGGCCCACAACACATCCTTCATCAATCATCATTTGAAACAAGGAGTGAGCCTTTTCAGGTTGCTTACACTTTCCAAGCATTACGATTAGTTTGATATATATTCCCGGGTTAGGCTGGTACCAAACGAAGGGCAGTGATGCGCTCGTGAAGGGCTTCAAGAATAGTCCTGGGTAACAGTTTCTTTGAGTTGCCTTTCTTCTTTTTTTCAATCACGGCTTTAGTAGCTTCCCTTCTCAATATAATCGATATTGCTTTCTGGGAAG
The DNA here is from genome assembly GCA_026214975.1 of Gentiana macrophylla. Taxonomy (NCBI): domain Eukaryota; kingdom Viridiplantae; phylum Streptophyta; class Magnoliopsida; order Gentianales; family Gentianaceae; genus Gentiana; species Gentiana macrophylla. Next base: position 2,323,505 of record CM047813.1, on the reverse strand, counting down.
CTACCTTTCTGTTGCTCTCCTCCTTTCTTTCCTTTAATTCTCTGTCCTTCAATTTTGTCATTTCATATTGCTTTAGGTCCCTCCGTGACGAAGCGAGTTCGAGTCCTTTTCCGGGGACTGATACCGGCTCCGGGGCAGTGGGTCCAGGAATCTGACCATATGACGGTGGAATGGCGTTGGTAGGCCCACCAAGGGAAGCCATCAACATGGGTTCACAAAAACCCCGTTCTTGATTTTTCTGGGAACGATAGGGGTTAAGCTTAAGCTAGGGAGAGAATGCTAGACGATGCCGTCAATCTGGATACGGATTCTGACTCAAGTTGGGGCATCTTATACATACATTGAAAATTCCGGCCCATGATATAAAACACCATGTTCAAGCCTGTTTCCTGATCACAGATTCATACAAGAGATCAATAGTGAATAAAATTAGTCAATAATTAGCAAATGATTCAACTCTAAAACTGTAATTATAGAACAAATGATACTCAGGAAATATCATGTCCCACACATATTGTGCACCTTACCATCAAGCTGGTGTCCAAGTTAAAGTCCAACTCCCTTTTAACATTACCATCTGGCTTCGTGGCTTGGGTCCGACAAAGAGCAGAGGCATAGTTTCGATTTTGAGCCATAAGCACCAGAAAAATCAATCGCGAAACGGAAAGCAAGTGGGAAAAAAAGCAAACAAATGCAAAACAGAAAATTTATGGAAAGATTTAGGGAAAAAAAGAAGATCTAGAAGGAAATCAATGGAGTTTCTGGCGATCATGCATGAAGGAAGAACAAGAAAGCTTACGAAAACGAATGAATGCGAAATTCTTATTTATTCTGGTGATGGTGGCTTCACAGTGGTGGTTCTAGCATAATAACTCGATAAAATTACCCGTTTACTTTAGATCAAAGTCAGATTCTCTGAAAATAGCAACCTTTCCAAAAGCATTTTCCTTCGATAATCTTCTCTCGAGCATTTACAACAAGATTTACACTTTTATTTATACATACATATACATATATATATATACACATAGACATGTATATATATATGGGCCCAAACATAAAAGAAATAGAAAGAAAAAGATAGAACAAAATATATATATAGATATATATATATATATATATATATATATATATATATATATATATATTTTGGGGCAATCTGAACAATTGGATCGAGGGGAGTATTTATAGGGTAGTGCACCGGCGAGGGCCGGCCTCATCCCGGCGCGGGCCGGTCAAGAGAATCAGATTCCTTCGTCGTCGACTCCACGTGGTCAGTAATGATGAAGATTCGGCGGGGCCGGTTAAAATCTGTTCGGGCGATTCTTGAAAATATCTTCTACGGTTTCTCATTTGTTTATTATTAATTCTTCGATTTTTCATCGTGACGCACTCAAAAGCAAGAAAAAACACGAACCACATTAAATCTGACCACAAAAGTTATAAGTTTTATTAAATTTATAACGATAATATCTATTTATAACGATTTAGGTTTTTATAAGTTTTTAGTATATTTTTATGGAATTTATACGATATTATCGTAAATACGATATAAAAAGTCATATAATATAATTATATATTTGTCATACATCAACTACTCCCCACTTAGCTTTTGGTCGTCCTCGAGCAAAACAAGCGATAAAACTTGAACGAGGGACAAATTCATGAAGATATAAGATATAAGAGACAACCAGATGTTACAACCATTCGAATTACAACCAGGCGTTAACCTCAATATAAGTGTATAACAAAGTGTGTGTGTGTGACAAGCCTTTTCAATTTCCACTATCATCTCTTGAATAATTCAAGCAAACGCACAAGTATCCATTCAGATAGTCCTAATGACTTTCCTAGTATAAAGCGATAATGATTCCACACAAAGTCCTCCCGTGTACTTATTAGGATAATCTCTAATGCATATCATTCAGTTTATACTGGGGATAGTCAGAAGATAACTAAGTTTTTAACCATTCTAATTTTTTATTTTTTATTTTTTATTTTTTTTCAAATCTCACTAAATTTCACATGTGTAGCATATGCCCTCATTCCCTAGCTGGACTACTATCATCAGGCAGTCGGGAGCTTTTAAACCTCATAGTGGTATAGGACGTTTCGTGATAACGCCCTACCGCACTTAAATCATTGGTAGCTACATCCGACATATAAATAGTTCATCTTTCCTTTCATTCCATTTTTCCAATAAACTTAACTTATATCCTTCCTATCACATTCAAACCTTCAGATATTCACAGTACACGTTCAGAAGTTAGGTACTAAGTTACTGCTATTATTAAGCACAAGTCTCTCTAGGATAAACCACTAGGATATTGAATGGGTACAGTTTAAAATTTTCGCTTCAATATCAAAGGCTTACGTGAAGGAATTCATGTTACACAAATAAATTTGGGGTTAAAATGCACTTACGGTTCACGTTGGTTATACACATCCAAATCGATCATTACATCATCAAATCCATGAAATATATACCTTGTCCAATTTATTTTAATCAACTAAATAATGCTCGAAAAAGATCAAAAACTAAGGTGCTATCATAATAAACCCTTCATGCCATTTCTAGATCAACCACGACTCTACCCCCCACTTACGAACTTGCAATGTTCCCAGAGTGTGAATGAGATAGAGAGGAAGACTTAGCTTATAAAACTGGCAGAAAGGAGCTATCGAATCCCGTAACAGCCATGAGAAAGCACGACCCGAATCCCTATACCAAAACAAAACAACCAAAACAAAGCAAACACGGGACATGGTCCTCGTGCCAAGATATTCAACCGGGATATGGGAATAATAAGAAAATGGCCCTGTCACGTCAGAAAATTCGATAGACAATATATATAGCAAATCTCATAAAAGCTTTAGATGGAAAAATAACCCACACGGGTAAAGCACAGAACATCTAAGCATTTAATATAAGTATCATAGAGAGCATCAATTCATAGTCAGCTATTCCTAGATTCATTTTTATTACACAGTTTTATTAAGGCGGGAATACTCACCACTACAACGACCAAAAATTTGAAACAGACTAGATCATAAAATGAAATGTGTGAAAGAGTATTGAGTCTTTTATACCCAGATCCTCAAGGGTTCTTTCAAATTGTTCTAACAACCTAAGTCCAAGAAATGATGTATTTGAATGTTTTCTTTAATCTCCCTCGGGATTTTCGGATAACCACCTAATCGTTCCCTTTTAAAAGACATTCAAACATTCATCCTGATACTTGGTTGTACTTTGTCCACATTTCCTATTATATTCACTCTGTCCACAGATTCTACAATAAGACTAGTCTTATTCAAATTATTATTAATATTTTAACGGGCTGCCTCCCGGTAGCGCTTTTGTTTAACGTCGTTTGCTCGACCATAAGCAACCAACAAGAGAAACAAAACAAAAATAAACTACAGACAAAAAAGAAAAGATATCTAGGTTACCGTCCTAGTAGGGCTTAATTATAGTCGGGAGCTCGACTAACCAATAAAAACTCAACCCGGGTCAGGCCAGTGAGGCCTCTTCCCGGAATCATTCTCGATCCCCTCGGGGTCAACAGTCTGGAATCCACAGGAACAAAGTCTCGCCAACGTCTTGGCCATATCATCAAACTTCTGTATCCACTTTATTCCTATGATTCTTCTCTTCTTCTTTTTAGGTTTCTGTTTCACAAGCCGAGGTATAACATCGTGGGATCACAACATCATCAAAGAACTCACAAAGATGTAAATCATCGGGCCGAAGGATCGAGCCGGTTTGACTAGGGACGCTGTTCGAGATAGAAAACCACCGGTCGTTCCTTTGTTGACCAATATAATGTTTTAACCGATGACCATTTACTCTGAACAACCCGCCCTGCTTATCTTTCAAATCGACTGCTCCACTAGGGAAAACCTGAAAGATTTCAAAGGGGCCAGACCAACGGCTGCGTAGCTTACCAGGAAACAGATGTAACTTGGTATTATACAGTAAAACCCACTCGCCTGCTTTGAATTCCCTATGCTTGATTTTCTTGTCGTGAAGCAGTTTAGTCCTCTCCTTACTGATTCTCGAGCTCTCGTAGGCATGGAGTCTGAACTCATCGAGCTCCTGCAACTGCAACAATCACTTTTCTCTTCATAATTGACTATCAAAATTCAAGAATTTAATAGCCCAGAACGCTCTGTGCTCAAGCTTGATTGGCAGGTGGCAGGCCTTGCCATAAACCATCTGAAACGGAGACGTGCCAATAGGAGTTTTGAAAGCTGTCCTATAGGCCCAGAGCACATCATCTAGTTTCTGACTCCAGTCCGTCCTATGAGAGTTCACCGTCTTCTCTAGAATGCTCTTCAGGCTTCGGTTACTCACTTCAACTTGCCCACTCGTCTGAGGGTGATAGGGGGTAGCAGTTTTGTGTTTTACCCCATATCGTTCTAAAATCTTTTCTAATGGAGTATTGCTGTTAAGGGTGAATTTATGTGATTTATAACGTTGTATTTTATTACGATTTTCCCCCATATTCGTATTAATTGCATGGGAATTAAGTGTTTAAATGAATTATTGAGCAAATAATATTTTTAATGAGTTAATCGCAAAGTTGGTGAATTTATATGTTTTAATTATGATTTTATGTTTATTGGAATTATGTTACGCTTTGCGGTGTTTTTGATGTCATGTAGGTACTTGTTTGAGGCTAAATTGATGATCAAATGTTGATAAAACTCGAGCTAAATCAAGATAGAGGAGATAATGGTGAGTTGGATTGAGAAGGAAAAGAGATAGAGTTGAAGAAATCCGTTTTTGATCGAAGATGGATCAAGGCGTCGAGATCAAAGTAACGAGCGTCCACCTTGCAACTACCCCGACGGGCGCGTTGAAGACCTTAAACGGGCGTCCAGAAGGAAAATTTAATACAGAGAGTTTGGACGCTGAGAAGACTGGCGTTCACCTCCGTTCAGAAGCTGCTGGACGAGCGTCCAAGATAGTGGACGGGCGTCCAAGCACCGCCTTAGCCTAAACCGACCTAAAAATCTATAAATAGGCACGATTTCTCAAACCAATTCTACACAATTCGAACCCTAAAAACCTAGGGGCAGCTTGGCTGCGTTTTCTCGATTTTATCTACTTTTATGCAATTTAATTCTTAGATTAGATTAGATAGATTCATGTCTTTTATTTCATCAATTCGAGTTGCAACAAGGATGCTAAGAGGCTAAAACCCTCTTGAACAAGCACCGTGAAGCCTTCCTTCAACAATTCGATTTGATTAAGTGATTGATTTGTGAGTTTCTATCTCAAGTTTGTTTCTTTTATCATGCTTTACATTGTTTTAATGCAATTATATCGAAAGATCGTTGCTTTGTGATTGTTTTATTGATGAAAATCATATAAACCTTAGATCACCGTGATAAAAGAATAGATCTTCGATCTCACTAAAACGAGTTGTTAGATTGATTTTCTAGATTAGAAATTGAAAGATTTCACGCCTAGGTTAGAAAGAGCGTAATCTTTAACATCGAAAGATAAAAGATTAGAAACGAACTTGTCTACGAGAGGGTGTTCATGCCTTAGATTAGGTGAATCACAACTTGAGTGGGGATCACGAATTAATCCGAATTAGAATTGAATGTTGATAGGATAGGTGGATCGATTGCTTGTTCGTTCGTTATAATTTGATTTTAATCCTTTAAACTTGAATTGCTAGATTAGTTTACTTTTAATTGCACTCTAGTTTTTATCGCTTTCAATCTTGCCTAGCATTGGATTAATCTCCTCTGTCTAGTTACTTTTATGCATATTTGTTTAGGTTAGTTCTTTGTTTAGGTTAGTTTCGTGACAATAGTTTAGTTAAAAACAAAAGCTAGGGTTCACAACAGTCTAGTTCCCCGTAAGATCGACCCGGCATAGCCACTATACTACGATCCTTATACCTGAGGTTAACCGGTTTATAAATATTTATTACTTGTTTATTCGCATTAGATAAATCCGGGAGAATTGCAGAAGTGAGTTCCCTCGTCACTGATGAGGGCTCGTGGGCAGCCAAACCGCGTGAAAATATTTTTCTTCAAGAAGTTCTTGACCACCTTGTGGTCATTCCGCGGTGTTGCTATCGCCTCCACCCACTTTGACACGTAGTCGACGCAGACCAGAATGTACTTGTTCCCATACGAGGATGGGAACGGTCCCATGAAGTCAATACCCCATACGTCGAAAACCTCGCATTCTTGGATGGGGTGGAGGGGCATGTCCATTCGCCGAGAAAGTTTACCGGTGCGCCGGCACCGGTCACACCTTTACAAAGCTCTCTGTATCCTTAAAGATTGTTGGCCGTGAAGCCGGATGAAAAATCTTCGCAGCAGCCTTCTCCCACTCTATAATGACCTCCACACAGGTCCGCCATGGCATTGCTCCATAATGTCCCTCTGCTCGAACTCAGGGACACACCTACGGAGCAATCCATCCTTGCAACGCTTGAAGAGAATGGGATCGTCCCACACATAATAGTTCAAATCCAAAAAGAATTTCTTCTTTTGCTGATATGTCAGGTCAGGGTCCAGATATCTGCCACTCAAGAAGTTTGCAAAGGGTGCAAACCAAGGAGAACCTTTTCCAGCACGGGCAGGAGCAACCTCGCACACATCAATGGTCATGAGTTGCTCAGTTGGAAAATCAATTCCAATCTCATCCGACTCTACCTGAGGATCATCGGTCAGCCGAGACATGTGGTCAGCTACCACATTCTCGCTACGCTTTTTGTCCCGGATATGAACATCAAATTCTTGTAAAATCAAGATCCATCTCAACAAACGAGGCTTGGCATCAGCCTTGCTCAACAAATACTTCAATGCAGAATGGTCTGTCCAGACCGTAACTTCCGACCCAAGCAAGTAGCTTCTAAATTTATCCATGGCAAAAACTACTGCCAACAACTCCTTCTCAGTTGTTGCATAATTTACTTGTCTTTGGGTTTAAAGTGTGACTAGCGTAGTAGATGGGTCGAACACACCGTCCACTCTCTCGATCTAGCACCGCGCCCATTTGCATAATTAGAGGCATCACACATAAGCTCGAAGGAGCTTTCGGTGGGTGCTATAAGAATTGGCGAGGTAACCAACTTGTCTTTTAATTCTTTAAACGCTCTTTCACACTCGGGAGTGAAAACAAACTTCACATCTTCTCTTAAGAGAGTTGACAAAGGCTTGGCTATCTTAGAAAAGTCTTTTATGAACCGTCGATAGAAGCCGACATGACCCAGGAAACCTCTCACTTCTCTTACATTTTTGGGGTATGTCATTTTTTCAATAGCTTCTACCTTCGCTTTGTCGACCTCAATACCTTCTTTGGACACCTTGTGTCCCAGAACAATTCCCTCTTCCACCATCGGTGGCACTTCTCCCAATTTAAGACTAAGTCCTTCTCTATGCACCGGGATAGAACTTTATCAAGATTGTGTAAACAAGGGTCAAACTGTCCCGAACACGAGAAGGCATCCATAAAAATCTTCATCACCTTCTCCACTAAACCATCAAAGATAGCCAGCATACATCTTTGAAATGTAGCCAGTGCGTTGCGAGAGACCAAATGGCATCCTTCGGTGGCGAAGGTACCGGAGGGACAGTGAAGGTAGTCTTTTCTTGATTAGTAGGGTCGATGGCTATTTGAAAGTATCCGAATAGCCATCCAAAAACAATAAAATTGCTTGCCACTAAGCCTCTCAAGGAGCTGGTCAATGAATGGCAAGGGGAAGTGGTCTTTTAGAGTCACCTCATTTAGTCTTCTGTAGTCGATGCAAACTCTATACCCAGTGACTTGCCGTAGGGCAATCTCTTCCCCCTTGTCATTCATCTCGATAGTAATCCCTCCTTTCTTTGGCACCACCTGAGTGGGGCTCACCCATTCACTATCGGCTATTGGGTAGATGATACCCATGTCAAGCAATTTGATGATTTCCTTCTTAACGACCTCCTGCATGTGAGGGTTTAGCCTTCTCTGAGGCTGTCGCACCTTCTTCGATCCCTCTACAGTCCTGATCTTGTGCATACAAATATCAGGGCTTATCCCCTTGATATCTCCCACTTGCCAACCAAAGGTGAGGATATTATCTTGCAGCACCTTGATAAGCTTTTATTCCTCCTTTGGTTCTAACTTAGATGAAATGATCAAAGGGAGCTTATCACCGTCCCTCAGAAAAATGTATTTCAAGTGTTGAGGCAAGGGTTTCAACATTAAATCTGACGGTGGCTCCTCCACACTTGGTCTCAATGTATCGCCCTTAAACTCCAGATCTCTAAGCTTATCATTAGGGCTCTGAAGCATCATGGCCTCCCAGCAGACAGGGGCCTCATCTCCTTTTTGCAAATCTTGGCATATCACCATGCCTCTCCCTCATTCTCTTTCTTACCACCTCCTGGTAATAAGAACTTTCATTGTCCTTCTTCTCAATCTCTTCTAAAAATTTATTCCACTCCTCATCAGTCCAAGTTGCAGATTGTTTATTGAATTCTTCCTCATCCCAACTACCCATGAACACTTGTTCATCATACTCATCAGTGAAATCATCCTCAATAGCTAAACAAGCGTCACTGGATGTGTGCTTCACTGCGTTGCCCACATTGAACTTTATACTCTCATCCTCCAAATGTAGGGTTACTTCGCCACTGTGGGAATCTAGTAAGGCACGGGCAGTTGCAAGAAAAGGTCTTCCAAGGATCAAGGGGGTTTTCTCATCATTGGTTATGTCCATGATTACCCAATCAGCTGGGTATATGAAGTTCTTAACCTTGACCAACACATCTTCTACAATTCCCCTTGCATACTTCACACTTCTATCTGCAAGTTGAAGAGAAATAGGTCTAGGAGTAATAGATTGATCCAATCCAAGAGATTGGAAGATTGAAGTAGACATCAGATTGATTGATGCTCCCGAATCGCACAAAACATTGTGGAAGTCCCTGTTCCCAATAGTACACGAAATCGTAAATCTACCAGGGTCCGGACACTTCACAGGAAGTTTAGTCTGGCTGATTGCGGAACATTCTCCATTCAACACTATGTGTTCGAGCTCTTGAAGCTTCTTTTTCGAACTCACTGCGTCTTTTATAAACTTTGTATACTTTGGCATTCCTACCAAAAGATCAACTAATGGAATGTTTGCCTCAGTATTCTTGAGCAAGTCGATAACCTTCTTATACTCTTTATCATTTGTTAATGACAAATTTGTTCTTGTTAGGTGGGTAAGGGAGATCAGCAAAGTCTTCCTCAGTGAAGTGCTTCTTTGCTGTCTTATGATTGATTGCTTTGTCTTCCCTGTCCTTCCACCTCACATGCTTCCCAGAACTCAACTTAGAATCTGACTTCTTCTCAGTACTCTTCTCTTTATCATCAGAATTCTCAACTCTCACCTTTCTTTCAGAATTTCCTCTTTCACTTGGCTCAACCGCCGTCCCAGCATCTTTCTGAGGAGAACAAAGATCTTCCCCTCCTGCCTCACTTCTCGCAGAAGGGGCTACTCGTTTCCCTGGTTGGCCTGACTGCCAACCGCTTTCCCACTCCTCAGATTTATGGCATTCAACTCATCCTGACCATAGCTCCATGGTGCAGCCAGATCGGTGCAAGTATTTTGGTCATTCTGGACTATGTTAACCCCTCGGGGGTTCTTCTCAGTAAAACTCGGCAAACGTGACCACGAGGTCGACTTGCTTGTTTGCCCCAAATCATCTATTTGCACCTCTAAATTTCTCACTGTACTGGTCAAAGTACTTAATGCATTTGCCAACTGAGTGTTGGCCGTGACTTGCTCACTTAACTTTCGTTCTAAGATCTGAATTGATTGATTCTGATTTTGATTTTGATTTTGGTCGACCGGTGGATTGGTGTTCCATGCCGGTCGAGAGTTGGATTGAAAATTGTTTTGATTAAGCCTAGAGGTCTGAAACTGATGGGGGTTTGCTGCCCCGGAAGGGTCATTCCATCGGAAACCAGGGTGGTTCCGGTTGTAATTGAACCCTTGAGTGTTTTGATTCTGACCCGAAGGTCGATAATTTTGAGAATTGAATGCATTCACCTCCTCTGAATGCAACAATAGATGACACTGATGGAATGTGTGCCCAACGGTATCGCAATTTTGGCAAACAACATTGTTTTGAAACGGCTTTGACCTGAGAGACCGGGTCAGGCGCGCATCGACATCGCGATGGCCTTGGCCATGACAGTTGTCACACACAAGACTTTGAACATTCATTGCCACCACTTGCTTCTGTAGTGCGGCCAACAGAGCTTTTAGAGACATGGTCTCATCTACCTCATACTTCCCTGCATTCGAGCTCTTCTGACTGGACGCACCTGCATAGGTAGGGGCATAATTATATTTTGCAATATCTCCACCCCACCGAAATTTACAAGAAAGTCACACATTCATTCGCAAGCCTTGGATTATTATCTACTAAACAGGCGTTTCCTCTCTCGATTTAACGCCGTTAATTAGTCCACCTCTCGGTGCAACTAACGAATTTAAGGAACAAAGATATGGATATAAAATCCTAATCTAACAATATTCACCCTCAACTCTCGTTTGTTAGGCGAAATATTATCACTCTCCTTCACGGTAATCTAAGAATTTATCAACTATCGTATGTCTAAATTCAATTAGCATGCAACACACGTATGGTTCATACATATTGCACATAAACAAAGGAAAACATGAAGGAAGAACAAGAAAGCTTACGAAAACGAATGAATGCGAAATTCTTATTTATTCTGGTGATGGTGGCTTCACAGTAGTGGTTCTAGCATAATAACTCGATAAAATTACCCGTTTACTTTAGATCAAAGCTGTATTCTCTGAAAATAGCAACCTTTCCAAAAGCATTTTCCTTCGATAATCTTTTCGAGCATTACAACAGTACCACTTTTATTTATACATACATATATATATACACATAGACATGTATATATATATGGGCCCAAACATAAAAGAAATAGAAAGAAAAAGATAGAAGAAAAAAAAAAATATATATATATATATATATATATATATATATATATATATATATATATATATATATATATATATATTTTTAGCAATCTGAACAATTGGATCGAGGAGTATTTATAGGGGTAGTGCACCAAGAGGCCGGCCTCATCCAGCCAGCGGGCGGTCAAGAGAATCAGATTCATACATGTGTCGACCCACGTGGCTGTAATGATGAAGGCTTTGCAAATGCATGTATGTATAAAATCTCATGATGCAGATTGATATACATACATATATATATATACACATAGACATGTATATATATATGGGCCCAAACATAAAAGAAATAGAAAGAAAAAGATAGAAGAATATATATATATATATATTTTGGGGCAATCTGAACAATTGGATCGAGGGGAGTATTTATAGGGGTAGTGCAACGGCGGGGGCCGGCCTCATCCCGGCGCGGGCCGGTCAAGAGAATCAGATTCCTTCTGTGTAAATATATAAGATCTTCGGTTTGTCCTTCCGATTATTGTCAGCAGTTTGAAAGGCTTGATTATTGTATATTGAATAATAGTGGAAAGCACTAGCTTCATGTTTAACAGACCAATCAATTAAATTTATTGGTACATGTGATTTCATACTTATATGGCCATACCTTCGAAGAGCTGCAATCAAGGAGCCATAAAGGAGCAAGAGTTGGTTTAGCAGCTTCATTGGGTCTGATATGGGCCTTTGTAGACTCTTGAATAGAAGATTCAATCCAACTCCTTGACGCAACAAATCCGGTAAGTGAGTGTAGCAATTCATCGAACACCTTATAGGCGTCATCCGTGTCCTGCTGCTCCGAATCACAAAATGAAGTATAGCTGTAACGCCCCGCTCCCAGATACCGAGCCCTTATCCGGAAGAGAACGTTCGGCGCGTATAGCATTAAATAAATCTAATATTATACGCAAGCCTCTACATCGTCGTATCAAATAAAAGCAAACGGAAGCTAAAAAGACTCGGGTAAAACATAAATGCTACTAAGAATAGAAATTAACCACACTAAAGATGGATAGTTAAATTACAACGACGAAAAACCCAAAGACTTATACAATACGAGGTCTTAAAAGTAGAAATACAATAAGTCTAAGAAAATAAATACAACTAGTCTAATACAACCTTTACAAAGAAAATGAACTAGAAACTTCACAAGACTTCAAAGCCTTCAAAAGTCGTCATCTACACTCGATCAACTGTTCGTCTTCTCACCCCACAATGCATACAAAAGAAAATGCAAAGGAGGTAAGTACAAAGTACTTAGTAAAAGTGAGAAGCTAATGAATAACTAAGTTGTACAACGAAGGGTTATTATTATGATTATTAATTTTTCTTTATGAGACCGACTCAATCTAGGGTTCAATCCATGCCCATCGACATGTCATGACTAAACGTTTCTAGCTTAGCTTATCTTGGTTACGTCATCACTCAAGGACACTACGCATGGCGTTCATCAGCCTGAAGATATACTTGCTAACTAACGGTGATTAGCACCGATTAGCTCCGGGGTCTCCCCGGTATGCATATACGTCCGATGAATTTCCTCCACTACCCTTCAGCCGTTTAAGGCCAGTAGCGTTGTTCACCTTTTATGAACGTATCACATCGCCGATATGAAAGAGTGCCTAACCGAGAATAAATGACGTTTTAGCTTTTATCTACACATATGTATTTATTATTGTGAATTAACTAGCCACCTAAGTGTTTTCAGGTAAGCTTCCTCACATACACTACTCTCTTTCCTAGACCACTGAACACGGACAAGTCCTATCAAATACACGAGACATTGATGAACTCTAGTTCATCAAAGCACAAGCCTTTTCATGCTCTTCCGACGGATCCGAACTTCAACTCCCTTTAAGAGTACATTCGGTGTTTTAACTGAACGAATCAGAAATTCAATCGAAGCTTGTTCATATTTAATTAATATTATTGAATCAAAAAAGTAGAAATTTAAAACTCAACACAAATATACCAAAACATATCGCATCTTATTAATTACAACTTAACATGAATTCTATCACCAAATAACACCAAGACTCACCAAAACTCAACCTATCGTTATAAAATTATAATTACTCATTAGGAAGAGCCTCTTACCTTAATTACCAGAAAAACCGAAAGAGAAATGTCAAGCAATCAGCAACAATCATTGATCCTCAACCGCAAAACCTATTTGATCAACGAGAAACCCTAAAATCCTATTTCTTTGCAGAAAACCGAAACTGAAAAAGTCCATAAACTACAGATTACCTCGATTAACTATTGCGTAACTATTTTTAGAATGATCTACACTCCAAGACGATCGTTTCGACTACTCATGGCTGAAAAACAGAGTTACGGATTGAAAGATACGATTTTTTCAAGAATCAAACTCTACGAATACCGAAAACTAGGGCTAAACTGAAAACTTACGAAATTGAGAGATGTTATTTTCCAAAGTTGCGTCTCCTCGCACTGATCACTTTTCTCTCCTGCGGCATCTTGAACAGATGAACGGATTGATCACACGGTTCTCCCTTTTATTTCGCTTTCTTCCTGCCTGTTGCCAGCGTTCCTCTTCTTTTTTTTTTTCTCTAAATTCTGCCGTGAAACATAAAAGGGAATTTTGGGGGATTATTTTGTTTTTATAGCCATTTAATTAAATCCCTTAATTAAATAACTAAATCCCTTTAATTAAATCCTTTTTAATTAAATAAATAGGATAAATAATAATTAGGTCGTAGTGGGTATGACCAATTACTATTTTACCTTTCTACGAAAAGTCGGGATGTTACATTCCTTCCCCTTAAGAGGAGTTTCGTCCTCGAAACTCAAATGTAACCGAGAGGTACTTGAACTCGGACTTTGCGAAGCGTTCGTCTCTCTAACTCGTGCATGCCTTCTTCTTCCATCTTCCCAACTCTTCCACTTGTCTTGAGCCAACTTGAGGTTGCGACGATCCGCTTCAATCTTCACGTCGCCTTGATGTATCAACTTTGGTCTCGTATTCTGTTGCCGCTCCACTTCATCCCAGGAACTCACGTTCTTCTATCTCTATCTTCATGAAAGATCATCAGCAGTACTGTTCCAACTCTTGTACATCTTGGTCGCTCCGAGATGAACTGAAATTGCCATCTCGAGGTTTTCATTCTTCATTGTCCTTTACAATCTTCCGCATTCAGACACCAAAGCTGATTCTGATGCCAATTGTTGCCATCTTCATCTAACTCATGACCAATGGTTGGTTGGGCTCCAGCCACTCACTTGTAACCGGAAAAAACTGGATCTTCATCTTGTTCCTTCACGAACTCATCAACTGCCTCGAATCTTACAATCATCGGTTCAACACTCTTTGCTCGCCCCTGCTGCCCTATACCCGGAAGGCTAAATCTTCCCGGCCGAAACCACACTTCTGGCACACTTGACTTCTTTTGATCTCAACTTCAGTCGTGGAACCACAAGCTTGCTGAAGAACTCCAAGGATCCCAGTTGAAGGACTTCTGAGACTCCCTGTGGGTGGAGAACATGCATTGCCATACTTTCTCTCTGATAGTCTGATCCAATCCTCGTGCCAATTAGGGTTAGCTTGGAAAATAAAAGAAGTTGAAAAGTGACAAGTTGAGTACCAGGGTGGTATGTCAACTAGGTAAGCCAAGGAATGATACAATGCACTTGAAATAAGAAAGGTTGCTTGGGTTACATGCAAAACAAGATGATTTCGTGATGGGGAAAAGTTGAAGGTGGTTCCAAACTGAAGAATGAGACATTGTATCATAATACAAGGGGTAGCCACAAAAAGGAAAACAAAAGGACACCTTGCGATGATGATTTTTTTTTTTTTGAGAGAGAGAATTCGGCAAGATACGGTGGTGAGTGCAAAGACTTGAGAGGTAACTTGAAAGGATGGTAATAAGCTTTCATATAAGCCTTGAGAAAGTGGAGGCGTTAAAGGTACATCACACAATGAGAATCAAGGTAAAGGTGCAAGGTCGAGCACCGTAAGGACTAAAAGATAGAAATCAAATGAGAGCAAGAATTTCAACATGAAGGAGCCATGGAGATAAAACGAGTACACCAAAAGATCTTAGAATAAAATAAACACTTGTCAAGAAGTGTCCAAGTTTGCAGTAGTCAAAGAGAGGTTATCTCGAGATTTAATAGAAATAGAAATTTCCTCAAGGAATTGTAAGGGAATATCAAAAGTTGTATCTGGCGGTTCATGGCTCTAAATGGCACGAAAGAGAGTTAAAAGCCAGATAGTGCAGGTACATTAATCTGAATTGGAAATCGAAGTTTAGGAATTCAAAGGTTGATTGGCTAAATAAGTTCAGAAGGCACCTTGGCAAGGACTACCTTTTGCTTAAAACTGGTTTAGCATAATTTGCTAGAAGGTTAAAGATAGGTAACTGAAGATGGATGTCAAGGTAGGATTGTTGAGAAGATGGGATGCATACCTTGAAAGAACAAGTAGCATTAGATGGAAAGATTACAAAATCAACACTACCCTTATGAGGGAAGTGAAAATAAACACAAGTAAAAGAATGTTCGACATTAAAAGGTTCGATCAAATTTGTACTTGAAAAGAAGAATGGGGTGCAACAATGCAGAGTTAGAGGAACTTGTTTCTTGATTGGACAAGTAAGGAAGCATGGATTTGTTCAAAAGAAAGGCCTATGGAGATATGTTTCTTAAGTAATTCATGTCAACATGTGAAAAGGATTTGTTGAGCTTAAAGATCTCAAATGAGGGATTACATGAGAAATAAAGTACCAGATAAGTTATAATTACAAAAGGGTATGAAAATAGTCTGAACATCAAACATGGCAGGCTGGAGGACCGGATGGTATCTTGGTTCTTGTCTATAATCGCAAAGAAACAACAATGTTAACTTTACAAACTTTCTACCATGAGACATATCCTAGGGAAAGATCGCTTCGGAAACCTTCTATGACATAACACTCGTAACTTGCTACACTCTTAGCCCAAACCCCAAGTCAAAGAAGTGAAAATTCCTTTTTGGTTGTTGTGTATGAAATTTACTCCGGATCTGACATTATCAATTTATACAGAACAAACGAAGAGGAATTTGAGCACGATCCAAAAGAAAAGATTTAGATACTGGAGTTTCCCAGGTGAAATAAAAATATTGGAATTTTTGAATGAAAATAAGTTGGTCAAAAACAGTTATTTCTGACGATTGCACAAGCTGTCAGAATTTCCAGTTTAGTAAACACTGAGTTGAATTGCAAATCGAGATCAAGCGAAAACGAATCTGAGATTAATTTCAAAAGGAAAATTGTAGATAAAAGTTTTTTTTGCAACATATCAAAAATTCAGATCAATTGAAGGTGTTTAACCTGTTCAAAACGGAAGAAGAAGTGAAAGTGCTGCTGCAGATTTTCTGGACAGAGTGTCCGGCATAAACATGAATTTTCTGAACAATCCATAATGATTATCGAGTTGATGTAAAAGAGAAATTGTACATAAGACAGTAATCTACTTTGCTGAAAATTTTCAGAATTTTAGAACACGGTAAGTTGTTTAACCTGAAGGGAAAACACGGAAACAAAAGCATTCACTCATGTTGGGTAAAGCCAAACACGAGGATGATTATGTGCCAAAGTAAGAGACCTTTAACACTATTAGTTGAAACGACTGAGGAGTACTTGGAAAGAATAGAATTACACATGGAGTTCGTGTAGAACCATCTCAAGCAAAGCAAAGGTCAAAGAATTTTTGTAAACATAAATCAAGCGATAGCAAAGAGAGAAAACAGAGGCTTAGTGAGTCGAGTCTTTAAACAAAAAAATTGTATGTACTAAAACATCTTGTAGGGGATGCATTAAGGGTAATCACTAGGATGCAAAAGTGTGTTGCCCCAAAATAGCTAAACAAGATATAGTTGGAAGGATATGCAATTGTCGGTTCAAATAGTTCGAATGATGAGAAACTTATTTTCTTAAATCAAGCATTTGACACGATGAAAACATCTTTAAAAAAATAAGTCACATCAAATGAATGTACACACTTGGAAAACAAAGCTGCGTAATAAGAGACTTTTACCGAGTTTGAAGTTTCAAATGGATAATTTAACCAGAGCATGAGTTACAATTAGTATGGATGGGGAAACATTGAAATCGGGATAACCAAGTAGGAAACTAGATGATTATAAAAGAGGATCTTATTAATGAAGACATAAGATTGGAAAATCACCACGCAATTGTATCTTGCCATCGAGGAACACTATAACGACAACACCTAGTCTCTACCTACCAAACTTCTTATCCAGGTAACAACTAGCTTAAGAATAAGATAAATCAAAGTATTCTCATCTCCTATAACCTACTACACTATAACCTACTGGGGTGAAAGAAAGACATCTATCCTTCCTGACCGGAGGACTTAAATGGTTTTGAGAAATTGGGTGCATACATAAGGCACGAAATAATTGATTTGCCCAAAACAAACCGAACTGATTTTGAACATGAGGCAAAGAGAAAATCTGTGAGTATATAAGTTTTACATATGATGCTCATAAATCAAAATTTTTGGGAAGCCATAGTTCGGTCAAAATAATTCTTTTCATCAATTGCTGTAAGCTGTCAAAAATTTTCAGGACTTCATCAACTGTCGTGTGTTGCAGATTGTGCTCAAACAAAAACGAATTTTCACTTTGTTCAAAAACAAAACTCATAGTACAGGATGTTTTCTACAACATATCAAAAATCCAAGTCATTTGGAGGTGTTTAGCTTATTCAAAACAGAATGATAAGTAAGAGTACCGCTGCAGAATTTTCTGAACAGAGTACCCCTCCTTGTTAAACAATTTGTGAACAATCCATATTGAAAACTAAATTGATGTAAAGAGAGAAATTGTAGATAAGACAACTTTCTATGTGGCTGAAAATTTACAGAATTTTAGAACAAAAAAAAATGATATAACATGATATGTAGAAACGTGAACAAAATCGTTTACTCATTTTGCATAACACCAAGTTACAAGGAAGTGATTTGAACCAAATGTAGCATTACGAAAGCATTAAAACCTCAAAAAGAAAGAAAAAGAGAAAGATTCAAGATTCCAAAAGGAAAGAGGATCCTAGTAAGGGTTCTCGAAAGGAACAAAACTTAAGAGGATCACATAAGAGATATGAGCTTAAAACTCAACCTTCACCTAAGGAGACTTTTCACTTGGTCCTAGTGCAACTTAACCACGTTCTAAGAATTCCTAATCCTACGAGAATTTACCACCAAGAACAAGAGAGATCAGAAAGGTTCTAAAAGGTCTAAAGAAATCCAATCTTGAGGAAGAAGCATAGGAAAGAAAGGACGATTGCCTCTCGATACCAAGCTATAACGCCCGCTCCCGGATACCGAGCCCTTATCCGGAAGAGAGAACGTTCGTAGCGTATAGCATTAAATAAATCTAATATTATCGCAAAGCCTCTACATCATCAAGTATCAAATAAAAGCAAACGGAAGCTAAAAAGACTCGGGTAAAACATAAATGCTACTAAGAATAGAAATTAACCACACTAAAGATGGATAGTTAAATTACAACGACGAAAAAAACCCAAAGACTTATACAATACGAGGTCTTAAAAGTAGAAATACAATAAGTCTAAGAAAATAAATACAACTAGTCTAGTACAACCTTTACAAAGAAAATGAACTAGAAACTTCGCAAGACTTCAAAGCCTTCAAAAGTCGTCATCTACACTGATCAACTGTGTTCGTCTTCTCACCCCACAATGCATACAAAAGAAAATGCAAAGGAGGTAAGTACAAAGTACTTAGTAAAAGTGAGAAGCTAATGAATAACTAAGTTGTACAACGAAGGGTTATTATTATGATTATTAATTTTCTTTTATGAGACCGACTCAATCTAGGGTTCAATCCATGCCCATCGACATGTCATGACTAAACGTTTCTAGCTTAGCTTATCTTGGTTACGTCATCACTCAAGGACACTACGCATGGCGTTCATCAGCCTGAAGATATACTTGCTAACTAACGGTGATTAGCACCGATTAGCTCCGGGTCTCCCGGTATGCATATACGTCCGATGAATTTCCTCCACTACCCTTCAGCCGTTTAAGGCCAGTAGCGTTGTTCACCTTTTATGAACGTATCACATCGCCGATATGAAAGAGTGCCTAACCGAGAATAAATGACGTTTTAGCTTTTATCTACACATATGTATTTATTATTGTGAATTAACTAGCCACCTAAGTGTTTTCAGGTAAGCTTCCTCACATACACTACTCTCTTTCCTGACCACTGTAGACACGGACAAGTCCTATCAAATACACGACATTGATGAACTCTAGTTCATCAAAGCACAAGCCTTTTCATGCTCTTCCGACGGATCCGAACTTCAACTCCTTTTAAGAGTACATTCGTTGTTTTAATCGAACGAATCGAAATTCAATCGAAGCTTGTTCATATTTAATTAATATTATTGAATCAAAAAGTAGAAATTTAAAACTCAACACAAATATACCAAAACATATCGCATCTTATTAATTACAACTTAACATGAATTCTATCACCAAATAACACCAAGACTCACCAAAACTCAACCTATCGTTATAAAATTATAATTACTCATTAGGAAGAGCCTCTTACCTTAATTACCGTAAAAACCGAAAGAGAAATGTCAAGCAATCTGCAACAACTGTTGATCCTCAACCGCAAAACCTATTTGATCAACGAGAAACCCTAAAATCCTATTTCTTTGCAGAAAACCGAAACTGAAAAAGTCCATAAACTACAGATTACCTCGATTAACTATTGCGTAACTATTTTTAGAATGATCTACACTCCAAGACGATCGTTTCGACTACTCATGGCTGAAAAACGAGTTACGGATTGAAAGATACGATTTTTTCAAGAATCAAACTCTACGAATACCGAAAACTAGCGCTAAACTCGAAAACTTACGAAATTGAGAGATGTTATTTTCCAAAGTTGCGTCTCCTCAGACTCGATCACTTTTCTCTCTGCGGCATCTTGAACAGGATGAGCGGATTGATCACACTGATTCTCCCTTTTATTTCGCTTTCTTCCTATGCCATTGCTCTTTCTTCTTTTTTTTTTTTTCTAAATTCTGCCGTGAAACATAAAAGGGAATTTTGGGGATTATTTTGTTTTATAGCCATTTAATTAAATCCTTTAATTAAATAACTAAATCCTTTAATTAAATCCTTTTTAATTAAATAAATAGGATAAATAATAATTAGGTCAGTAGTGGGTATACCAATTCTTATTTTACCCTTTACGAAAAATCGGGATATTCTGATAAATTTATCTTCTAGGTCTGAATCAATGTTTTTTTGCTACAAAAACCATCCTTACGCATCAATATTTTTTCCTTAATCGGACTTAGATGAGAAAACGAGGAAGATTCTTCGGTTGGTATTATAACTCTTGACCAAATTACTCAAAGAAAAAGGTTTATTTTCCATTACTCAAAACATTATAACTTCAAAATATTAGCTAGATATACATGTATTACTACCAGTATAGGCACCAAAACGGAGCTGCTCAATGTCAGGCATGTTCGTTTCCACAATTTTATAGCACTCAATTACTATGCTATATTTTTCTTCCTCCAAAAGTCAAAGTTAACAAGCTCGAATTGGAAGAGTACGACAAACAAATAATATCAATCTTAACATATTTTCTAAAAGGCACCATCCCCTGAAATATTATAAAAAATAATATCAATCTTAACATAACCGTATGAATTAATTTGAATGATATTTATTTGTTTGTTTGAGTATTATTCATGCTTTATTCCACACTTTTATGATGTTATTTGCCTCTTCTTCTCAATTGGAATAAAGTGGTTGAACTTGGTCAACATGACAACAACTACCATAATGACTTCCTATCCTTCAGACTTAAGCAATTCATCTATAAAATCCATGTTGAGGTGGACCATGCCTGTGAGAGATTGGTAATGGACGGAGCAGTCCTTGAGGTTTATCATGTATGCTTTTGCACAACTGACAAGTAATGTACATTTGGATCATTTCCTGAACATCCTTCTTACGTTGGGGCTGGTACTATAATAGGCATTGACCCTTGAATGACCCTCATTGAACTTGAGTGCAATTTCTCTATCAATTTATATTTCAGACCTCTATGGGTTCCTATATATATCTTCACTTTATACTTAAGAATCCCCAAGTGCGTAGTGTAGTGGGGGATCTTGGCCTGTACTAATCATCAGTGCCCTAAATTTTTCCTCAACAGCCTGGTCGTCCTTGTAGCTGGAAGTTACTTGTTCAGAGAATTTTGCAATAATCAAAACAAACGCTATTTATAAAACCAATACTTAGCATGCAAACTATCTCCTAACCGACCGAATATCGGGTAGTTGATAGTATAGTAGGATAAGTAAGGGTATCGATCCACAGGGAAATGGTTTTGATAATAATGTTTTATATTTTAGATTTAAAGGCTAGCAAATGCATAGACAGAGAATCACAAATGATTCAAAGCTATGGAAAGACTGTTTCGAACTGAGATCAACGTAAAGAAGAGCTAAATTAAATGAAGCTGAAAAGTAAAATCTAAGGCTTATAATCTATGAAATTAGAAACAAGCAATTTGGGGAAAAGGAGGCAAACATTGGTTCAACAATTCAATCAAAAGCAAAGGCTCAATTACAATCGATCTAACGTGCTTCTTAACAAAGGTGGGTTCACCTATCCGGATGCAAAACGATCTAATTTCTTAAACACGTTCGTATCAATTAACGATCAAGGTGTAAAATCTTTCGATTAAAGACCCGAACAAATAACCTAGCAACTTTTGTTCTAGGCTAGAAGTTAAATGTTCAATCAATTAGCAAGATGATCTAAGTTTCACACAATTTTCATTCATGAAACAATCACAAATTCATTATCTTTCGATGTAAATGAATTGAACAATAAAGCAAGCTAAAAGATCTAACCTTTGTTGAAGAACACAAGATCAATTATAAGAAAACCAGAATTATTGATGTAAGTGCATCCCCAAGTTTGCCCAAAATAATTTAGCTATCCATAGGAGAATTGATTACACAGCTTGAATAGAAATCCATAAACATTAAGCTAAGGAAAATTGAATCTAAAACCAGCCACCTTAGAAGGTTTTGGGGTGCTTTTAATCTGAGAATCGAAAATTCGATCTAGAAAAGTTATGTATAATGTAAGCTCTCTTCTACTGATTACATATGAGGTCTATTTATAGGAAAACTGGAAATAACAGACTATCTGCAGATTGAACGCCATTTTGAAGGATGAAACGCTTGTTCTATAAGTTGGACGCCCGTTCAGCTTGTTAAACGTCCGTTTGAACTGATTTTTCTCCATTCCAGAACTCTTTGTTGGCCTTGAACTCCTGGTTGCTTTATGGAACGCCCGTTCAGCTTGTAACTGAATTTAGTTGAGATGCAACGGTTTTTCCCACTTGTTGATCCATAAATCATTCTCTTTCTTCTAACAACCTTGCTAACAACTTGATCTTATCTTTAATTGCTTCATTCCACCATTCCACCTCATCACCATTATCTATATTATGATTTAAACATTGCAAAAACATAACATAGCCCAAGATCATATAAATCTTATAATTAAAGCCCACTATTAAGCCCATTTAGCAATTAATTTATTTAAGAATAACTTTACTTATTAAATCCATTTTAAAGCCCAATTTCAATGCAATTTATATTAATATGGGGGAATTTGATAAGAAAATTATCGTATAAATTCGTATAAAATCACCCTTAACAACTCCACCACACTTAGCTTTTTGCTTGTCCCCGAGCAAAACAAAACATCGCCCCGGTTCGAAACCGAAAAGTAGATACAACCATACAATGCATAACATAGAGATTAGAAGTTCACCCTTATATGTGTGTGCAAAGCCATATTAAACTTCCACTATATCCAACTTGAATCAAGTTCCAGTAAAACTAGCTAATACCACAATTAGATTAAGTATAGATCACATGTACCCTTTCCGACATGCTTGGAGGATAGTCCCTACGACATATCTCTTAGTTTATACTGGGTATAAGGTATACGATAACTAAGTCTTGACTTTTATTAATTCAAAATTTTCAATTTGATTCATTTTTCACTTTTTATGCACATCAGAATAAGCTTTTGCTCGTCATAGCAGAATAGGACATTTCGTGATAATGCCCTAACTACTCAAATCATGAAGCAGCTTTTTCTGATTGTCGTGAGCTTTTGGTCATCATAGTGGTATAGGACATTTCGTGATAATGCCCTAACTCACTCCAATCATTGACCAGCTTCCGACACGCCTTTTTATATTATTTACTACTTTGCTTGTACGAGATTTCTGGCTGGCAGCAGTTCTAAGCCATAAGCTATACAAACCTACTGAGCATAACACCTCAAGCAAAAACTTATTAATTCAAGACTTTAGTCACGTTTTTACTTATCACATTCAAACTTCGAGATATTCACAGTAAATCGTACTACAGTTCCAAATACTTAGACCATTATCAATTCCATGACATTAACATAAGCACAGGGTACCAACAATCATTCAGTCTAACTGGGTATCGCTTTAAAGGTTAGCTCATCATCTAATATGGCATATGAAAAGTGATGTCAGGTGAGACATCTAACCTACTAGAAATATACGTTATAAGGTATCTATTCTTATAATAACGAACATAGGCATGCATGCTTGGTTGGGACAAAACAAAATTTCAAATTTTAGCTCGTTTTGCATGGAATCAAGAGAATATAAGTAAAGGTGATATAGACTATTCCCCTCCCCCACACTTAAATCACAACGTGTCCTCAAGTTGTGCCGAAAGAAAAACGAATAAGAATACTTAGCTCCTTTTTATCGAGGATGGATATCGGTGGTCAGGCAAGAGCATGAAAATACCAACGATGTCCAGTAAGCATGAAGCATAAAAAGGAAAGGGGGTATAGGGCACCTGTAACACTGGAGAAACACAATAACAAAAACTCTAGGGGAAAACGGGGAGAAAGGCCACAAAAGATATAGAATTAGAAAGCCGGAATCATGGTAAAGTCACATTGAGCCAGATATAACATATAGATAATATAGATTCATAGGTGAAATGTTAAAACAAGGAAGTACGGAGCATCTATATATGAAGAAAGTGCTATATAAACTCATAGAAAAGTGTGCAAGTCAATGAATGCAAGGGAAGAGGGGAAATGATATAAATTTCTGTTCTGACAAGGCTGAACGCCCGTTCTGAATTCTGAACGTCCGTTCAAATAGCAAAAATTAGAACAGAGACCAAAAACATTTAAATTAGCAGGCAGGACGCCCGTTTGAAACATAGAACGTGCGTTCAAAATGTTGAAAAAGAAAAAATCAGCAGAAACAGAAAAATAAAAACAGAGTACTCCCATTAGCACCACATTCAGCAAACACAAGCAATAACGAGTCAAAAAGGCCTTCCAAAACCAAACATAACTTTTCTAGATCGAAAATCAAACAAACATGAAAAGAAACTAAAAGAAAGAAAAGGAAATCTAGGTTGCCTCCTAGTAGCGCTAACAGTTATTGTCGATAGCTCGACAACCAGCTAAAGCTTAACCCGGATCGGGCCATTTCACTTTTCTATCCGCCACATCATGCAAAGTGTTATTCTTAGGGTGACGGTAGAAATAGCGAATGCCAGGAGTGAGTTCACGAAAGATGTTCCATAGACGCTGAATTCTACTCGTGGTTGACTCTTTCTTCTTTTGTCTCATTTTCAGAAGCATTTCTCTCCGCAACTCCTCCATATCCCAACTGCCGGCAAGGACCTCCTCCATAGAATCAGTGCTATCTTCCTCGGTGAATAACTCAGGCGAAAATTCATCAAAATCATCGGCTTCCGGACTACAACATCCGAATATATCAAGAAACTTAACAATCAAAGGTGTCTCTTTCGGTTGACCAATGTAGTGCTTACACCGTTGACCATTGACTTTGAAAGGTTGATCGCCATATCCTTTAAGCTCTAAAACACCTCCGGGAAAGATGTTGAGAATTTCGAAAGGTCCAGACCACCGGGTCCGTAACTTTCCAGGGACGAGATGTAAATGAGAATTATATAATAAAACCGACTCTCCCGCATGAAACTCTCTCTTCTTAATCTTCGCGTCGTGAAGGAGCTTCATTTTATCCTTGCTGATCCTGGAGCTCTCATAAGCTCGGAGTCTGAACTCATCCAACTCATGCAACTGCTGCAGTCGATGCTCTCCGCAAGCTTGGGAATCAAAGTTTAAAAACCTTGTCGCCCAATAAGCTCTGTGCTCCAACTCGACTGGCAAGTGGCATGGTTTACCGTAAACCGTCTGGAAAGGCGATGTACCTATCGGTGTTTTATAAGCAGTGCGATACGCCCAAAGTACATCGTCCAGCTTCAGACTCCAATCCTTTCTATGGCTACAGACCGTCTTCGCCAGAATTTTCTTGAGACTCTGGTTGCTTCTCTCAACCTGACCGCTTGTCATAGGATGGTATGGTGTACCAAGTTTGTGTTTAACACCATACTTTTCTAAAACTTTGTCCAAGGGTCGGTTACAGAAATGTGTTCCTTCATCGCTAATTAAAGTGCGCGGACATCCAAACCTCGCAAAGATGTTCTTTTTCAGAAACTTCATAACCGTCTTATGATCATTGTGAGGAGTGGCGATGGCCTCAACCCATTTAGAAACATAGTCTACGCAGACAAGGATGTATTTGTTCCCGCAGGAAGAAGGAAAAGGACCCATAAAGTCAATCCCCCATACATCGAAAACCTCGCATTCTAAAATGGGTGTCAAGGGCATGTCGTAACGCCTAGTCAGAGTTCCGGTTCTTTGGCATCTATCGCAGCCTTTACAAAAGGCTTTGGTATCTTTAAAGATTGACGGCCAATAGAAACCAGATTGAAAAATCTTTGCAACGGTCTTCCAAGCACCAAAATGACCACATGTGGGTCCATTATGGCATTGTTCAATTATAGCACGTTGCTCAGACTCAGGAACACACCTTCTAAGCAACCCGTCTTTGCAGATTCTGAAGATATACGGCTCATCCCATATGTAATACGTAAGATTGGAGAAGAACTTCTTCTTCTCTTGATAAGAAAAATCAGGATTCACATAGGCAGAATGAAGATAGTTGACAATCGAAGAATACCACGGAGTTTCAGGATTGCAGTTATCAATGAGCATAACATTTTCAAGAGGGAAATAAAGATCAATATCTTCAGGGGAATCCTCTTTCTCACTCAGTAATCTAGAAACATGATCCGCTACTGCATTTTCACTACCCCTTATATCTTTGATTTCCACATCAAACTCCTGTAGGGTAAGAATCCAACGCAGTAAGCGCGGTTTAGCATCCTTTTTATTCATTAGATAGCGCAAAGCAGCATGATCTGTCCACACTATAACTTGAGCTCCCAACAAGTAACTGCGGAATTTGTCCATAGAAAACACAACAGCCAAAAGTTCTTTTTCTGTTGTGGTGTAGTTAACTTGTGCGGGGTTCAGAGTATGACTAGCATAATAGATCGGTTGGAATTTTCCTTGTACTCGTTGGCCTAAAACTGCACCAACCGCGTAGTTAGATGCATCGCACATGAGTTCAAAAGGAAGATTCCAATCTGGCGAAATCAAGATAGGAGCAGATATTAACTGACGCTTAAGCTTTTCAAATGCCTGCTTGCACTCATCATCAAAATTAAACTCGACGTCATTGCGAAGCAGGTTGGATAAAGGCTTAGCAATCTTGGAAAAGTCTTTAATGAATCATCTATAGAAACCAACATGTCCAAGAAAACTGCGAATCTCGCGCACATTATTTGGAAAGCTCATTTTCTCTATGGCTTCCACTTTTTCTTTATCCACCTCAATACCTTTGGATGAAATTTTATGGCCAAGAACGATGCCCTCCTCAACCATGAAATGACATTTCTCCCAATTGAGGACTAGGTTCTTTTCCACACATCTTTTCAGCACATTATCAAGATTCAGAAGACAATCATCGAAAGTTTGACCAAAAACCGAGAAGTCATCCATTAAAATTTCCATACATTTCTCCACAAGTCCGTCAAAGATCGCCAACATACATCTTTGAAATGTAGCTGGGGCATTACAGAGACCAAATGGCATTCGCCTGTAGGCGAAAGTACCATAGGGACAAGTGAAGGTGGTCTTCTCTTGGTCTTTCGGGTCAATGGGAATTTGAAAATAACCAGAATAGCCATCAAGAAAACAGTAAAAAGCGTGGCCGGCCAAACGCTCAAGCATTTGGTCAATGAAAGGAAGAGGAAAATGATCTTTCATTGTGACTTCGTTAAGCTTTCTATAATCAATGCAAACTCTATAACCAGTCACAAGTTTTATAGCAACCTCTTCTCCCTTCTCATTTTTCTCGACCGTAATTCCCCCATTTTTGGGAACTACTTGAGTTGGCGACACCCAATCACTGTCAGCAATGGCATATATGATTCCCATATCCAACAACTTGATGATTTCTTTCTTGACAACCTCCTGCATATGAGGATTCAGCCTCCTTTGCGGTTGTCTAACTCTCTTAGCTCCGTCTTCCGTCTTGATTTTATGCATGCAGATGTCCGGAGATATCCCTTTGATATCCCCGACTTGCCATCCAAAGGCTTGTTCATTCTTTTTCAAGACGTTGATTAATTTCAGTTCCTCGATCCGGGATAGTTTGGATGAAATAATGAGGGGAAGCTTATTACCATCTTGCAAAAACACATATTTTAAATGCTTAGGTAAAGGTTTCAACTCAAGATCATTCGGGGGTTCTTCCAAACTGGACTTCAAAACTTTACTTTGCAATGTATCAGAGGCATACAGCTGAGCTTCCAATAAATCAACCTCCTCTGAAGGTGAAAGATCCTTCCTTCCCACAACTTCATCTTCCATCTCAGCTCCAAACTCATTCAGATCTACCCTACCATACTGATTCAGATTGTTGATCAAACGCTCGTATTCAGAATCTACTGCTAGGACTTGCTCCTCTAGATAATCATTGAAATCATCAAATGATTCCTCGACAGAGTAGCCGGTTGGACATTTAGAAGGTCTTTTGATAGCTTTAGAGACAATATAGCTTACTTCTTCATTTCCAACGCGCAAAGTCACTTTAGCACCATCATCACAGTCAATGAGGGCTCTAGCGGTAGACAGAAAAGGTCTTCCAAGAATCAGGGGTGTATTTGGTTGTTGGATGTCTAAAACATACCAATCCACAGGAAAGGTAAATCTATCGACCTGAACCAACAAATCTTTCAAAATCCCTGTCGCTTTCTTGGATGATCTATCCGCAAACTGAATACTCATAGTAGTGGGCTCCAAAAGATGGTCTAATTTAAGTTGCTGACAGACAGATAAGGGCATAAGACTGATAGAGGCTCCTAGATCACATAAAGAATTAGGAAAGACAAGGCCTCCTATTTGCAAGGTAAGAACAAATCGTCCAGGATCACCTTTCTTAACAGGTACATCTTCATAACTCATCATGGAACATTCTTCACCAATCACCCTTTCCATACCCTCTAACTTCTTCTTAGACGAGACCACATCCTTTATAAATTTAGTGTACTTGGGCATCTCAACCAACACGTCAGATAACTGCAAGTTAACTTGGGTGTTTTTCAGGAGGTTGAGTACCTTCTCATATTTCTTATCTTCACATAAAGGAATATTGGTCTTTCTTGGAAGGAACGGAAGCTTCTTCAACTCTTCTTCTGAAAAAACTTTCTTAAGGGAGGAACTCACCGCGTGGTCCTCAAGATCTTTCCATCTTACAGATTTGTCAATTCTTTTCCGTATAGGCTCATCCTCTTTCTCAATCGACTTCTCACTGCACTCAGGTTCATCTACTCGAGTTCCTTCCACCTCATCCTTCGGAAGATTAGTCTCCCGAGTGCTCTTTATCGGATTGGGGAAATAGGCCTTCTCAACTCCCCCTCCTGCACTTCCACTGGCGGGAGGGGGCTGGTGTTTCCACAGTTACGTGGACCGAGAGAGTTGAGTGCCGGATCTCAAGCTGATGGCATTAGTATCTTCTTGACTGTAGGAAGGAGATGGAACTAGAGCATTACACTGATTCAGATTGGCTTGATTGACTTGACCACTTCCACGAGGGTTTTTCTCAGTAAAACTTGGTAGATGTCCAGGTGGTCTTGAAGCAAGTTGTTCAACCAACTGTCCTAACTGCCTTTCAAGGTTCTTGACCGTCTTCGTTTGTTCCTCCAACCTCGTAACAATATCACTCGGATGAGAAAATCCCGGAGGATTCTGAGAATTCTGATTGTAAGATTGACTGGGCCTATTACCAGAAATAGGAGTAGAACTGTTAGGCCAGTTTTGATAGAATCTTTGAGTAGAAGTAGGAAAACCCGAAGATTGATTCTGATAGTTATTTGGGTTCCTATTGAAGTTCTGAGAACCTGGGTTATACCCCTGGTTTTGGAAATTGCTTGGACCAGAATATTGATTCGGAAATCTTTGATTGGATTGGCCATAAAAAAGCATTAACTTCAGTATTTTGTCCATTCATAGGACAAACAGGAGACGTATGTCCCTCAACAGCACAAGTTTGGCAAACTATCGGCGTATACTGCCTCGCATGTTGGATAGCATTGACTTGATAGTTAGGTGGAAATTGACATTAACCAAACAGATGGCCAACTTGATTGCAATTATCGCAGAACAGAACTTGGGCGTTCTGTTGAAGTTGATTCATAGACTGAGAATTCGAATTCGTGGAGAGATTAGCAACCTGTTGTTGAAGTAAGGAAATCAATTGATTTTGCATATTCACTTCTTCAATTTTCGGTGCAGGTGCTTGGATAGCTTGATAAGAAGGAGCATAATTGTACTTTTCTATATCTTCAAACAAAGCCCATCCTTATTGTGGAGTTTTCTTAAGAAATGTCCCACCACTAGAACTGTTGACCATGCCTTTTGATAGCTCGGTCAAACCACTGTAAAAAGTATTATCTTGCCTCTGCAAGTCTAATCCGTGATGGGGGCATTTTCTAAGTAGATTAAACCTCTTAAAAGCTTCGAAGAAAGATTCATTGGACTGTTGAGTGAAAGTATAAATATCACTAAGACACTGAGCAGTCTTAGACGGAGGAAAATACTGACTTAAAAATTCTCTCTCCAATTCTTCCCACGTTGTTATAGATTCCACAGGCAGAGAATTGTACCATTCCTTGGCTTCACCCCTCAAGGAAAATGTAAACAACTTGAGTTTAATGACATCCTCGCCAACCCCTTGCAACTTGGTAGTACCGCAAATTTCAAGAAACGTATGTATATGGGTATGAGGATTTTCGGATTGATAACCATGAAAAATAGATGCATGTTGCATCATTTGAATCAAAGCGGGTTTAAGCTCAAAAGTTGGAGCGGCAATTGCTGGTATAATGACTCCAGGATTAACCCTAACTATGCCCGGTCTGGAATAATCAGCTAAGGTCCTTGTATCGTCAGCCATCTTGAAGACAAACTCTTCAATTTCTTTCCGGAATTGCTCCTCCAAATTTTCTTCACAAATTTGGGTACGAGAACGGATTTTTCGGCGGTTAGGACGAACAATAGATCGTTCAAGCTCAGGATCGAAAACAAGAATGCCTTGTTGACTCCGAGTTAACATAAACCGGAGTCAAACGAAAGAAAAGAACAAGAAACACTTAGAGAAATCAAAACAGAACGTGCGTTCTGATAACAGGCAGGGCGTTCAGTTTGAACGCCAGTTCCGATTTCAAACGCCAGTTCAAATTTTCGAACATGCGTTCAAAAGATCAAACGTGCGTTTGGAAAGAACAGAGAGCAAAAACAGCAGAAACAGAGAGTAAAGGCTCAGAAAAACCAACTTCAAAAGCACCTAAATGCTTTCCTTATCATCTAAAACTGTAAAAACTCATCAAATACAGCACTTCCCCGGCAACGGCGCCATTTTGTTCGGAGAATTTTGCAATAATCAAAACAAACGATATTTATAAAACCAATACTTAGCATGCAAACTATCTCCTAACCGACCGAATATCGGGTAGTTGATAGTATAGTAGGATAAGTAAGGGTATCGATCCACAGGGAAATGGTTTTGATAATAATGTTTTATATTTTAGATTTAAAGGCTAGCAAATGCATAGACAGAGAATCACAAATGATTCAAAGCTATGGAAAGATCATTTTAATCGAGATCAACGTAAAGAAGAGCTAAATTAAATGAAGCTGAAAAGTAAAATCTAAGGCTTATAATCTATGAAATTAGAAACAAGCAATTTGGGGAAAAGGAGGCAAACATTGGTTCAACAATTCAATCAAAAACAAAGGCTCAATTACAATCGATCTAACGTGCTTCTTAACAAAGGTGGGTTCACCTATCCGGATGCAAAACGATCTAATTTCTTAAACACGTTCGTATCAATTAACGATCAAGGTGTAAAATCTTTCGATTAAAGACCCGAACAAATAACTTAGCAACTTTCGTTCTAGGCTAGAAGTTAAATGTTCAATCAATTAGCAAGATGATCTAAGTTTCACACAATTTTCATTCATGAAACAATCACAAATTCATTATCTTTCGATGTAAATGAATTGAACAATAAAGCAAGCTAAAAGATCTAACCTTTGTTGAAGAACACAAGATCAATTATAAGAAAACCAGAATTATTGATGTAAGTGCATCCCCAAGTTTGCCCAAAATAATTTAGCTATCCATAGGAGAATTGATTACACAGCTTGAATAGAAATCCATAAACATTAAGCTAAGGAAAATTGAATCTAAAACCAGCCACCTTAGAAGGTTTTTGGGACTGTTTTTGATCTGAGAAATCTGAGAAATTCGATCTAGAAAAGTTATGTATAATGTAAGCTCTCTTCTACTGATTACATATGAGGTCTATTTATAGGAAAACTGGAAATAACAGACTATCTGCAGATTGAACGCCATTTTGAAGGATGAAACGCTCGTTCTATAAGTTGGACGCCCGTTCAGCTTGTTAAACGTCCGTTTGAACTGATTTTTCTCCATTCCAGAACTCTTTGTTGGCCTTGAACTCCTGGTTGCTTTATGGAACGCCCGTTCATCTTGTAACTGAATTTAGTTGAGATGCAACGGTTTTTCCCACTTGTTGATCCATAAATCATTCTCTTTCTTCTAACAACCTTGCTAACAACTTGATCTTATCTTTAATTGCTTCATTCCACCATTCCACCTCATCACCATTATCTATATTATGATTTAAACATTGCAAAAACATAACATAGCCCAAGATCATATAAATCTTATAATTAAAGCCCACTATTAAGCCCATTTTGCAATTAATTTATTTAAGAATAACTTTACTTATTAAATCCATTTTAAAGCCCAATTTCAATGCAATTTATATTAATATGGGGGAATTTGATAAGAAAATTATCGTATAAATTCGTATAAAATCACCCTTAACATTACTTCTTGAATCCAAGAAAGGGATACTTTGCTCACAACATACAGTTGTCCCTGGTCTTGAATTTTCCTAGACAATGCATCAACCACTACATTTTCGCTTCTCTTTTTGTAACCAATAGTGAAATCCAAGTCAAGTAACTTGTTCACCCATTTTCATTGTAGTGTATTAGTGGCCATCTAATCCAGAAAATTCGGCACCCTTTCCTTGTGTCAGAAGAGCAACAAAAGAATTTATTTTAGGTTATCAATGAAGAAAAAACAGAAAAAGAAGACATCCAAACTGTATTCTTGTGATCGGTTTAATAGGTGAACTTCAGACTCTGTTGACCAGTTTTGATGACAAAGGGCTTGCCTTGCATTAATGGCTTTCATTTGGTTGCTACCTTGAGGATTGTCAAGAATTCTTTCTTATAGACGGACAATCACATCTTCTTAGAGTTGACGGCCATGTTTAGATAAGCCACATGTTTCTCGTATTGCAACTTCTAAGCCTTGACACATGCATTTGTTACAATGCAAAATGGAATTCCAAAATATGGCATGGGTAATTTGGACATGGTCTCCTTGAGTTCCTAGAATGCTTCTAATGCACTATGTAACCAACAAAACCCATCTTTCTTGAGTAGGCTATTCAAGGGTTTAGCAATAAGCCAATAATAGGGCACAAATCTCCTGTAGAAACTTGTTAAGCCCAAAACCCTCACGATTCCATCACATTATAGGGTTGAAGCCAATCTGACATGGCTTGAATCTTGCTTGGGTTAACATGCACTTCACCCTCATGTATGATGCTTTAAAAATTTGTAACCACTTTAAGATGTAGTATGTGGGTAGCCATGTCGGTGCTGAAAATTAGGATGTCATAAAAAATACCAGCACAAACATCCTCATGTAAGGTCTCACATCTAATTCATACTTCTCTGAGAATGTGGCTGGAGCCCAAATAACATCACTTTGAATTCAAATTGGTCATGATGATCTACAAAAGCAGTCTTCTGGACATCATCTTCGCTCATCAGAATGTGATGAGATCCAGACCTCAAGTCTATTTTATAAAATACCTTATAACTCCTTAACTCATCCAAAAATTCACCAATTAGAGGAATATGACAGCTATTCTTGAAAGAAGTCATTCAACCTTCTGTAATCCACACAAAATTTACACGTTCGATCTTTCTTTCTCACAAGGAGCAAGGGTGATGAAAAGGGATTATTGTTGTGATGTATAATCTCCCGCTGTAGCAGTTTATCCACCAACTGCTCTATTTCATCTTTATGAAAGTGAGCATACCTACAAGGTTTCGGTTTCAGGGGTTCACCATATTTTTTTTTAAGTTGTGGGATGCTCATAGCCCCTCCTTGGTGGCAGTACTTGGGAATTTGCAAACACCTCATTATACTTTTTTAGGAAAATAGTCAGTTCAATGGACACATGATTTAGAGCATGTTACCGCATGAAATTGAGGCACATTAAGAGTCCATAAGTTCTCTTTCTCGATTTCTTAGTAAAGATATTGCAGTTGAGATTCCCCTGTGTAATTTCTCAACTTAATTTATTCTCTCTCGATAGTGAAACCATCTCCGTTTTGTTTATGTCAAAGACAATGAGACTGTACCTTTTCATCCAATCCACCCTTAATATTTTGTCACACCCACTCAACTTGATCAATCTCACATTTTGTTGGAACTTAACCGTTGCATGATCCATGGCTATTTAGAACCAAAAATTCACTCACCATTTTGTTTCCATCTACATTTTATGATTGATCATTCATAAAATATTTAATAGAATAAATTATGAGTATAAGTATATATATATAGCCAGGTAACTGAGTGTAAGAGGTTGCAGCAATTTATCGAACACCTTATGGGCATCATCCATGTCCTGCTCCTCCGAAGCAGAAAATGAAGTATAGCCATCTTCTAGGCTTGAATCAATGTTCTTTTGCCACAAAATCATATCCTTAGGCATCAATACTTTTTCCTTTGAACAATTAATTGTTGCTTGAAATTAATAAATGTACTATGAAGAATTCAAAGGTGTTGTCATAGTCAACCTAACGTGTCTGGAAATTTATTTATTTAAGAGAACAAGAATAAGTCTATATTCTGTTGATTTATAGTATAATTTGTAAGAAAAAATTATATTTACATATTTGTTTACGCTATAAACAAATTGTGTAAATAATGTGATACAATTGTTTTCATTTTATTTTATGATTTTATAATACCAAAATATTTAGATGCACGCATGAGTTCTGAGTTCAAGTCTCACCGTATACGCGTGAGTAGATGTCTATTATATGTTGTAATTTCACACTTGAAAACCAACTCTCAATTGACTTTATAAAAGTCAATTCTCGACTCAAGAATCTGCTTTCGAAAAGTCGATTCATTGTCATGCACAAGTAGTAGTGTGATGCAACACTGATAGAAACACGATAGGGTGAACAAATACTCCCATTATGTAACCATGCCTATCTGAGCGCACACATTCAAAGAAGAAAAAATATTAGCTCAGGACCCACTAAGCATGACTTAGACCATTCGGAAACAACGAGTGACACAACACACTCCTACACCATTTATCATGACGTAGACCCACCATCTTAAACAATAATTTTCAAAATTAAAAAAAAAAACACACACATCTTGTTATTCATCCTCACATTCTTCACTCCCAAAAAAACAGCATAATTTGAAACTTAATTCTCTGTATATTTATTTTGGGACAATCATCAAAATGGTTATTAAATAAAAGCACACATCAAATTTTCCTGGGAAAAGAAGAAAGAAGAAGGGATCAACCAAAAAATAAAATAAAAATCAAAGCACACATCAACTTGGCTTCCTTGTCTATGGTGATCAACATGAAACAATGCCGAACCCACCGTGTCATTATTTTTCTGGAGGCCACTCTAGCATATTTAACATAGAAGCACAAGTCCTGCCAAAAAGAAGCAGATTGATTAGGATTACTAATGGTAGTAAATGGTAAAAACAAATAGTAGATATATTAATAGTAGTACCTTTTTAATTTCAAGAAGAATATTCAAGTTGTGTCCCCAGATCCATCAGTTCTTCCTTGATTCTACGGGCTGAACTCTTAGCTTTCGAAGATGATTCACGGACATTAATCCTCTTCAAGGTTGAACTCTCTCCGAAACAGGACGGTAACTCTTTTAAATTTCCGCAATTAATCTCAAGTTGCTGTAGACGAGGGAAGGACTCAGTGGAGGCATTCCATTCCTCCAAATCGTAAGCATGAAGATGAAAGAATTTCAGATTTTGGAATACCAAATCTTCCGTCTCCAATGTCCCCTCCACAAAGGAACAGTAACTTAGTTTCAAAACCTCAAGAACATGTAGCTCTGCTGCAATTGCTGATATAACCGACCTGTGTAGCTCAAATCCAAATATATCCAATTTCTTGAGAGTTGGAGGGAAGT
This sequence comes from Gentiana macrophylla, assembly GCA_026214975.1. Taxonomy (NCBI): domain Eukaryota; kingdom Viridiplantae; phylum Streptophyta; class Magnoliopsida; order Gentianales; family Gentianaceae; genus Gentiana; species Gentiana macrophylla. The sequence goes on along the minus strand of CM047813.1, from coordinate 2,287,582 downwards.
TGATCCTTAGAGCTTCATCAAGCTTAGAGCTTTGTAGCCGCAATGACTCCAATTCCCTATAAAAGTCAAATGTTTTTATTGATCCTTCATCATCAACTGGAGATCCTAAAATACAATGCAGCTTCCGAACGACGGGCAGCCTTTGGAGAAGCCTTCTGACATCTTTTCCGGTATATAAACGTGGACATGAAAAGCTTACCACCTTATCCAATATTTGATCACTAGATAGATATGCTTCATCATGCTTGTCGTCGTCATCTGGAAATTTTAGGATACATGTCATTACTTTGACATACCTAAGACTTTTCATTCTCCAAAAAGTCTCTGGCAAATATACCTTATTACAAACGCCATATTCCAACCGTAAAGATGTCATATTCCAGAGATTGGATATCCACGATGGGATATAATTTCGCCTCAACCTCATCAAAGTAACATCAATAGATCTCAGATGAATCAGAGAGCTAAGTTCATTTATATCATATTTTTGACTCCCATTGGGAACCCAATACAACACTTGAAAAAATCTGAACTTCCTTAGATGGATTTTACTAACTACACCATAAAGATCTGTACTAAAATAGCATAGGGTGCGTGCATTAGAAAGTGAGGATCCAGCAGCAATAGTAACATCGTGTTCTCTCGGCAAGGAAACACGATAAGGGTCATTTATTGAATGGTTTGAAGTACTAGATGATGCAATTTCATGGTTCAGCTGGAAAAAGTTCCCGTCTCTGCATTTCGTTTGACAAAATTCATGTATCAAATCATGAACATGAAATGTTTTTATCCCCCCACTAGAACTTCTTGCACCGACAATGATCAAGCTTCTGTCTACTAGGTCGTGAAAGTACTCTTTTGCTACATCTTTTAGGCTTTTTGTCTTGGATTCTTGTACGAATCCTTCTGCAATCCACAGCCTTATCACACGGTTAACGTTGATCAGACAATCCTCAGGAAATGCGGCAAGATAGATAAGACAAGGTTTCAAATTCTCGGGTAAATGTTTGTAACTTAATTCCAAAATTTCCATACATCCCTCGCTAGAAAGATAATAAACTAACCTTTGTGCAACCTCACTCCACCCGCTCAAACTTTTTTCCGTTCTAGCAAGGAGCCCGCCAATTACAACAACAGCTAAAGCAAGGCCTTTGCAGTTTTTAGCAATCTGCTTTCCAATCTCATGGAGATATGGTGGTGAAATGTCATTACGGAACACTTTCTTTTCTAATAATTCCCAACTTTCAACCTCATTCAGAAAACGTAGCTGATGTGGGCTACAATTGATTTTGCATTTGTCCGCAACATCATGGGATCGGGTCGTGAACATAACTCTACTTCCATTTCGGTTATCAGGGAATGAGCTTTTTACTGCATTCCATGCACTTACATCCCATATATCGTCCAAGACTACTAGATACATCTGACCACTCAAACATTTCCATAGTTGGTGGGCCAAGTCATCATTAGTCATGTCACGCCTTTTGTCGTCAACCCCCTTAACCTGGCATATAATGTCATGTAACATTATCCAGGTATTATGATCTACCGAAACGGAGCAGAAGGCGAATACGTTAAAATGACATTTCACTGATGAGGAACCAAAAACCTTTTTGGCTAAAGTGGTCTTCCCCAATCCACCCATGCCAACAATTGAAACAATGTCAAGTGACATAGGTCCCCTTGTAAGCAAGCCGATAATTTTTTCTTTCTCATCCTCAAAACCCACAACAAATTCATTGATTTCGAAAGGTCGACCTTGTTCTGCGACTTCACTAATGAAACCGACCTCACCAGGGAGGCATCTTTCTTTGTTTATGATGTTCTCTAAAAGCTTTGCCTTAACCGCCTTAATTTCATCAAAGACTTTTGAAAGATAGGCCATATGATACCAGAATGGATGATCAAAGACAAACAACGAACTAATGCATGTCATGATGACATGTTCCGTCAGATGTAAAACATTGACAACTTCTAACCATGTCTCGTTTTGTTCACTTTGTAAATCAAAAATATGAATGAAAAAAGGATTGAGAGAAGCTAGTTCCTCCTCAATTTTTATGATCTTGAATTTCGCAAAAGATACATACTTGCGGTCACTATTCATCCTATACTTCAGGCTTTTAAGATTCTTCAAGAGAAAGTCAAGAAATTGTGGAGAAATAACCTTTGGGAAATTATACAGAGATGAATCTGGGAATTTACCGTAAATGCATCTAATATCAGCATTGATAGCTTCGATTGTCATCATAAAATCACTAAGATGCACTTTTTTCTTGGAGAAACCCTCTTCCATATCATCAAATGGTATTAGGCCATACAAACCCTCCCAGAAAAGAGCATCAATTCGGCTGCAAATCGATTCCTCTGCATTTTGATTAGGAGGATCATTGAGAAATGTCAAAAGACATATGATATTGTCTTGAAGAATTTGAAAATCATCATCCCTCAAGTGAGTCGCCAGGTCCTCAAGAAAAAATTCGATAAAGCTAAAAGCAGTTTGTCCGAACATATGAGAATCAGATGGATGCGCATATATGGCCATAAGGGTTCCAAAGTACAATCTGGCAACATTAAGCGTGGATGGTTTGATATTTTGCAGCAAATGATAAAAGATAGAATTTGTTTCATCAAATGCATTTTCAGCATTTGCGTCTTGTGTCCAATAAAGAAATGCCAACCGTGCAGCATCACCAGCAAAGGCTTGAACAAATATTTCTAATTCTCCCAAGTCTTGACAATATTTGCAATTCATGGCGAGTTTCAAAAGATTCTTCAAAAATATTAGCTTCTCTTCCAAGGTTTCAATCTGCTTCTTGAACGGAATGATTTCACTAGCTTTGTAGCTGACAAGATCATTTAAATTGTCGAGGATAGAATCCATAAACTTGAGGATGTTATAACTTGTGGACGTTTGTATCCAAATGTCAAATGAAATGTATCTACGCACCTCCATGCTTCAGTTTCTACCTTCGACTGCTGAATTTTTCCTTTTAATTCAAATTTAGCTCCGACTGCTGAACGTATATATACATATCTATGAAGGCGGTGAGCAAGAAGTCCCTTTTCTTCTTCATTTTTGCCCCATATCCCTTGAAATGAAGTGATCACAGAGCTCAATTTTAGCTTGATTTCTTCATCGCTATCATCCCATGTGGCTAACCATAGAAAGAACATCCTTAGGAATCTAAGCTCCAGTTGCTCCATATCATCCTCCTCGTAATCCTCCATATCAACCTCCTCGTAATCCTCCATATCATCCTCCTCGTAATCCTCCATATCATCCTCCTCGTAATCCTCCATATCATACCTATCAAGAAAAGAGAGCTCTCTATGAAGAGAAACAAAATAGTTGTATTCCATTTTCTCCACTTCGAGTGTGATCTGAGAGCCTGATGATCCGCGGTAAAGTTGCCTGATGTTAGCAATTACTATATCAACCCTGATCATACAAGCACTGAAAAGCGCCTTTTTGTCAGAGAAATCCTTGTTCATCTCCTCAAAAGACAGAAGGAGATACATGTCCTCATGCAAAATAGCATAAATTTGAGTGCGGATTGAATCTCCTTCCTCTTCTTCAACATCCTCACATATAGGATCGGTGAGAAATGTGAAAAGAAATATTAGACGATCCCGAAGAAATAGAAAATCATCCTTCAAAACAATAGCCAGGTGGTCAAAGAAAAAATCAACAAAGCTTTCAACGGCTTCACCGAGAAGAAAATAATCAGACACCGGCCTCACATCGTCGGACTTTAAGATGCCAACGCACAATTGCGCAATATCGTATGCGTAAGGTATGAACTTTTGCAACATATCAAAGAGGACGATGTTCATTTCAGAAGCAATTTCTTGATCATTGTCTTCTTTTGCCCAATACAAACATGGTAAACATGCTACACTGGTGGCATAGTTACCAGCAAAATTCATAAATCGAAGGTTTTCCTTCCCATCTGGGCAATGTGTATTAGCTTTTTTCAATGTTCTTTGCAGAAATTTTATCTTGATTTCCAAAATACCAAATTTCTTTTTCAATGGACCAATTTTGTAAGTGCAAATCCTCTCAATTTTTTTAACAAAGTCTGACATCTGCAAAAATCCAGAAGACATATGTTGCATCATCATCATCGAGGAGGAATGTATAATATTTCGACACCAACCTTCAACTTGTTGTTTACTCTGCAGAATTTTCCCTTTCAATTCAAACATTACCGAATCAAAATCCTGTATGCACACATCAATGGGACCTCCAGTTTCACCCATTCGTTCGCGAAGAAGAGACGATATTAATGTGAAGTCTTCCGGCCATATCAATTTAAGAGAAGTGATCACGGATCTCAGTCTTTCCATGATTTCTTCATTTTCTTCATCAATAATACTGGAATACTTCCATGTTTCAAGGCACATACAAAACATTTCCAGGATTCTGACGTCTGCTCTTGGAAAGTAGACTAGATTCCAATCAACTTCCAAAATTGCTAAGAGCTCTTCATGAATCAATTGGAAGTATCCAGGAGTGATGCTTTCTTCCTCCATTGTTGAACTACTTGTTAATAAATCTCAGAAACTAATCCTGGGTTAAAAAGAAAAAAAAGAGGGGAGGTGTTAGATCAACTAGTTAGACTTAGATCCGATAGTGGAATGAACATTTTGTTTGTACGCATAAATTGTTAGTCGCTGGAATTGTTATTTTCTTTGTGTCCTATTTCACAATAAAGTCTTTTATTATTGTAATTGCTAAGAAGTAGGGTTAATTAAATATGTCATTAATGTGGAATATTTTTAAGTAATATGACAACTACATATTTTTTATAGGGAAGGACAACCGCATAATTTTTATAATGCGAGAAGACAAACAGTGAATCCAGAAAATCGGTGAATCTCCTCAGTGAATCCCAAATCGGTGAATTTCGATGATGAATTTTGACAATGAATCCCGAAAATCGGTGAATTTACGACAATGATTTTTGAAAATTAGTGAATTTCGACGGTGAATTTCGGCATGAATTTAAATAAAGGAATTTCGAACACAAGTGAATTTCGACGATGAATAAATAGTTTTGTCCTTTATGCAAAAGTTTCAAAAGATCGTCCCTTCTACTCAATTGATGAAATATTTCTGTCATTCTCCTCATTCCCCCTATATTAAAACAACGTGGAAAGCAATTAATAACAATAAAAACTCGGAGTATTTTCTCTTAAACTTTTATTATAAGATTGCAGCAACTATCTAAAATCCATTAAGTACATTAATAAACTGTAATCATAATACAGTTGGCATGCAGCCAAGATTGTCTAGCCAAAAAAATCTAAACTATTTCATTAAATTATCACCTTCAACATAAAGTAACCATTTTGAGTAAACTACTCTTTGATCCTCGTATAAATAATTGTGATCTCGATTTTAACCTAATTCCATTCTTCTTCAGTCACCAAAAAATGTCAATTATACGTCTAGTTACTACATTTCACACCTAAGTCCACACTAAACAAAAGAGAAATGATATAGACACAACGAAATTACACAACGGTGATCCACATCGTTGATTTTTATGACAACTATATTGATTGATTTAGGTCTCACAATAATCAATGGTGTGGATATTTGCTGTGCCAATTCGTTGTGTATTTTCGTTGTGACTCTATCATCTCTCCAACAAAAATGCAAATGCAGAAAAACCATATTCAGTACTGTAAAGTGCTACTACTATCAAAATGAACGATGTAAACGGAGAATGAGCCGGGACAAGGTAAAAATAGATCACTTGGGTCGGTTCCCCGAGGGAGGCCATCGTGATCCGACCTGACCGATCTCATTTCCTCCAAATTTGAACTCCACGTACCCGGTATGCAAAGTATTATTGTCTCCGTTCGATTTTGCAGAAATATAATTCCATAATATATCGGAAACCATAAAAAGAATAGTGAATAAATTTAATTATATTATATAAATTTGCAGATTGCTTGGCCAACTGCATGCGCACCATGAATAAATAACTATGTAAATTAATACAATAACCGAATGTATGAATAACACAATGAAACCTTAATTTTATTGATGCGAGATGCATTGTGTTTGAGTGGGTGTAACAGTAATATAATTCAGAAATTAAAGATAGAAAAATAAACTAACCGAAATTAGTAATGGTACTAATACCCCGATACTTCAATGCTGCAAAACCATATAATCTAGTTGTATTTTCTTCCTTGTCATAACCACCTTAATCAATAAATTTGAGAAAAAATTAGCATATATTAAGTCACATGCATTATACAATATATATAATACATAAAAAAAACAATAAAAAAATTACGAACCTCCAATATTACTTAAAATAAACATTCAATAAATGTATCACCACCTATAACAAATAATTTCTATTCTTTATAAAAAAAATTGTCTATACCATTAGATTCTCTATAATATTTTTGGAAAATTAGGGATAAGGACACAATCTGAAATATTTTTAAGAATATGACAACTACATATTTTTTATAGGAAGAAGGACAATGCATAATTTTTATAGCGAGAAGGACAAGCAGTGAATCCCAAAATCGGTGAATCTCCTAGTGAATCCCAAATCGGTGAATTTCGATGATGAATCCTTAAAAATAGTGAATTTCGACGATGAATTTTGAAAAATAGTGAATTTAATGAATGAATTTCGTCAATGAATTTAAACAATGAATTTCAACACAAGTGAATTTCGATAAATGAATAAATAGTTTTGTCCTTTATGCAAAAGTTTTAAAAAGCCCTTCTACTCAATTGATGAAATATTTCATCCTTCTCCTCATTCCCCCTAATATTTTTATACTAAACGTGTATTTAAGTAATATGTTGTGTCTTAATCAACACATGTAGTTGTAGGTCGGATGGCCAAATGTCTAGATTTTTAGCCTTAGGTTGCAGTCCGAATCACTCCAGAGCAACATTTTATGCTTTGCAAAAAAATGTTTGCCAGTGAAAATGGTGTCGACGATATAAGCGGATATGTCAATTTCGGATGACATGACATTATTTTTTGCCGGAAAAGTTGTCCAGTCAGAATTTTCCTGCGTTCAGGACCATTTTTGCCCAAAAAAAACCACTTAACGGACCAAAATTGTGACCGAAGAAAAACGTGACCAAAACTGCAAAACTTATCCAATTACAAGACTAAATTTGTAATTTTGCCCAAGAATGAGCCGAAAAAGGTAAAATCGAGATCAATTGGTTATCGATCCCGAGGAGGCCTCGTGATCCGACTTTGTCGACGATGCTAAATTACGCACCAATATTTAGATAGGGCCGATAGAAATCTAGGGATGATTTGAAAGGAATGTGACAGCTAACTGGACGTAAAAGATGATTAGGGTTTTTGATATAAGCGGCTGGGTTCAAGAATGTATCTTGTGTGTATTTCCAGGAATCAAGCCTTACGTAGTTCCTGGAAGCATGTATTTATAGGAGCAATGTATGCCCTAACCCTAAAAGTAAGTCGGCTATATGTCATTGTCACTTTTACCCTTAAATGGGCCTTGCCCCCTTGTCCAAGTTATCCTGTGGATAATGGGCTTAAATAATCTGGGCCGGCCTTCTCATCTCGACTCGAGTTTTACCGACGTGGGTACCCGATGTCAGACTTGTGGCCGACTCGATACGCCCAAAACATAGCGGGTGAAAGCTTTTGGCCATGCCACTTGGAACAACAGGATGATTCCACGTGGAGGGGTGAAATCCCGTATCGTCATAAGCCCCCCAGATCAGAGCGAAGCTTTCATGGAGAGCTGAGGTCGGATCGAGAATTTTGAATTATCCTTCGACCTGCATTTTTCTTCCGGCGGGAAAAGTGGCTGACGTGGGTGACGTCAGCTTCCACTACCATAAATACACGCGGTAAATGAGGGCTTCCTATTGGTCCGCACAAAAACGTGTCCCTAGAACTTCGCCCATAACCATATAACTGCCTGATATCCTGTCTTTTCACATTACTTGCCAGATTTTATCATTAAAAGAAGACTCAACGTGCCCGGAGTTGCCATTTGCTCTCATCCTTTCTCTGTCAAAAAACCGAAAACACAAGTAAGCCTCTTTTTCTCTGTTTTTGCTTTTCTTGTAAGATTTCCTTTGCATTTCTTTCACTCCATGTTTGGTAGCGAGAGTGATTCACAAAATAGAGAGGAAATAATTATAGAAGAAGAATCAATGGAGAGGACGATTTCTGAATCAATTCCGGCCTCCGGTGAAGAACCAGTCGGAGAAGAACAAGAAGAAACATGTTAAGGTCATATTTATATGATTATTAAAGGTTTATTTCATTATTATTTTCCCCACATTTGCATAAGTTACATGAGAATTAAGGGTTTAAGTGTAATTATTTAATAAAGATGATTTTAAGAGGGTTGTATGCAAAATTGATGATTTTAAGTGTTGATTTAATGGAATTATTATTATTTGGATTTTATTACATTTTTGCATTGTTTATTTATCATGTAGGAGTTGATTTTCGTGCATATAATGAGGATAAATGAAGCTCAAGTCGAATTATAAGAGATAGAGTTGGAATTGGCTTGACGAAATTGGATAAAGATGAAGAGATCCGATCCTCGCCAGCTTCAAACGGGCGTCTCATCGATCTTGAACGAGCGCCCGTATGAATCAAGGCCCATGCAAATGCGTCGTAATCGTATTTTTACATTCGAGAGAGTTCGAGACGGAGGATGAACGAAGCGTTTATTCAGCGTCCAGCATTCTCGGACGGGCGCCCACGAGACCAGACGGGCGTTCAAGGCCGACTTAACCCTAGCCGACATCAAATTCCTATAAATAAAGCGGCAAATTTCAACCCTAATTGATACCAAATAATTGAGATCGCAACTTTACACCAAAAAGCTGCGCCACACAGCCTTTTACGCAGAGATGAACTTCTCAATCCAACAATCATCTTCAACATGATTGTTGGCTAAAAGCCTTGCAAAGTGAGTCGACGGAGGAAGCTTTATCAACAACACAAACCAACTAGAGAGTTCGATGCTTATGTGTAGTGAGTTGATTTCATAGTTTTCATTACTTTGGATCTGCTTTTGTATTGCTTAAGTTTTATTGAATTAAGATTTGATGAAACGATCTATGTTTAATTTATGCTTGAATAAATTTATGAAAGTCTGTTTATTTGAGTTCTCTTTCGTTCAAAGTAATGCATCTAATCATGTTATAAGAGATTAGGCATGTTTAGTTGAGTAAGAGTTTGGAAACAATCTCGTGATTTCGTTTTGATTGTATGTTTAGTTTGTTCGAAAAGATAAACGAAACCCTAGAATTTGATTGAAGATATTTAATTGAATTCGTGAATAAATCACCACTAAAAACTATGTCTTTTTAATCACCATCTAGTTGGGATTGTTGGTTGATAGGTGGAATCTAGTCGCCTTGCTGTGTTTTCCTTTAATTGTTTTAATCAAACCGTTTAGATTAAGTTTAGCTTAAGTTTTAGTTTTTAAACCTTTAGATTCCCTGCAACTTTTCTGCAATTTTCTGTTCTGATCGTAGTCGGACGCCGTCTCATAATAAGCGAACGCCCGTCCGATAGATTTCGCTTTCCAGACGCTTCGTTCACTTTAGTGAAAGTTCGTCCGTCTTTCTGTTTTCTTATTTTCTGCTTGCTTTTATTTCCTGTTTTAGTTTTAATTCTTAGGTTTAGGTTTTAGTTAGTTTCAGCTTTAGTTTAGATAGATAATTGTGACATAATTAATATAGATTTATATTTGAATCCGATAAACATTCCACTCCCAGACGACCCGTTAACACCCTATACTACGATCCTTATACTTGGGGTGTTTCGGTTTATAAATTTAAAACACGCTTTTTACCGAACAAGTTTTTGGCGCCGTTGCGGGAGTCGGTAACGGTTGTCGGATTCTATTTAGGACAATTTTCCTCGAGTCAAAAGGGGTCGTTAGGGCACACGGTAGTATTTTGACCATAACTTTCGCTCGAGTGTCCGCTTTGGAACGCAGGACCCCAATTCGAAAGCTCGCCCGACGCCGACGACGTGTTGAACTCCGTGAGGCCGTTCGCTGCGCTTTCGAGGTCAAAATCCACCGCTTTTCCCTCCATTTTGGCCCTAGAAGATTTCAACACGCTTTTTTACCGCCTTAGTGTTTTCTTGTTTTTAAACTTTTCGTAGGTAGGTTTCTTTTCCGCTTCGCTTAATTTTAGGATTACATTTATTATCTGTTTTATTTGATTTTCTTTCAATTATTTTCCTTACCTTTTTTTTATATAGCTTAGATCTGCTTTCCGTAATTATAGATTTGCTTGATTTTATTTCCATAAGTCTTTTCGCTTTTATTTTTTATCTCGCTTTTAATTTCTCGTAACCTTAGTTTTTAGGTTTTCAGATCTGAACGAAGCGCTCAACAACTTGAACGCCCGTCCACCTCAATTCGCCCCCCTGAACGAACGCTTCATTCAATCAACGAAGCGCTCGCTTCAACGAACGCCCATTAACACCGGGCGCCGATTCACCGCTCAATCATCACTTCTTTTCTTTCTTCTCTTTCTTCTCTTTCTTTTCTTTTCTTCCTCTAAACCATCTAATCTTTTCTAAACCTATTCTAATCAACCCCAAAGGGTTGATTTCTTCCTTTCCTTTCTTCTCGGTTTATGCAAACGAAGTAAGAAGGACTTCGATCTTTGATCCTGAGCCCGAACGATCTATCCTGTAAGAAGGCTTCTCCTCGATTTGACAAAATGGCGGATCAAGATCCACCAATTCCAAATCCTCGATCCCCAAGCTCGCTTAAATTTACTCCTTCAACAAATGCAAGCTCTGCAAAGAATAAAGAGAATCGCAAGTCGGCATAAATCAACAACTCCAACAATTCCGCCAAAAGCAAATTTTAATCAGCTTGAACCAGACCCCTACACTCCATATCTAAATCAAGATTTTCTCGAGGCATAGACTATTCGTCCTCCGGATACGGGAGGAGTGAACTTTGATCTAAAGAACGGAGTAGTTGCTCTAGTTCAGAATAGCTCTTTCCATGGTACTGCTCAGGAAGATCCACACGACTTCTTGTCCACATTCGTACAAATCTGTGAAGCAGGACATTATCCTGGTGTTGATTCTGAGATCGTAAAGTTGAAGCTATTTCCTTTTGCTTTAAAAGGTGAAGCAAGCAGATGGTTTAAGTCGTTAGCACATCATTCCCTCCATACATGGAATGATGTCAAAAGAGCCTTCGCTTCTTAAGTGGGTTTCACCAGCAAGATTATGGAGATGAAACGGGAAATAGCTACGCTTGGAGCAGATGGAGGATGAGACTCTGCTGGCAAGGCTTGGGAGAGATTAAATCATGTTGATGAGGAAGTGCCCCAATCACGGATATGATAGACATGAGTTGTTGGAACTATTTTACGTGAGGAGTCTCTCAACCTAATAGAGACTATCTTGACTCCACACGGCTCATGGATCCTTCTGTGGGAGGTGATGAGATCGCTTTGCAGAGTGGCCGAGACCATCGCCAAGAACAATATGTGGTCGACTCCTAAGAAGACCAATATTGTTAAGAAAGAAGGCATCGCAAGCAATCCCGATACCCAACTCGTTGGTTGCTCGATGGAATTGATAAGCAAGCGGTGGCCAATCTTCGATGCACCTTCTAATTCAAATTATCTTGAAACACAAAGCAGGGACCGAGATGACGGAGGAGGTAAACTTAATGGATAATCAAAACCAACCCTTCCGAAACTTCAACCGTAACTAACTATTCAGATTTCAAAGACAAAACTTCAATCAAGCCAAGTTACCACCTGGCCCTTCAAATTCAATTCTTTCAACTCGAACTATCGAGGCCGCCTCGAACTCCCAAAGGCCTCAAGGTGGTCGGAATCAAACTCAGAGCAACAATCATACCACCTCACGTGTCCTCAACACAAATTCGATGAGTTGGTAGACATGGTGAAGACTCGCTCTACTAGCGTTAAAGCTATTGAGAGACAAGTTGGTCGATGGCGAGACCTCACGGTAAACTCCCGAGTTATACCGAGGAACCCAAAAGCCGATGTTAATGTTTGCACCGCCATTACACCACAATGGGAGTATGGACAAGAAGAGGAGTTGAATGAAGTAACGCTGAGAAGTGGTAACAGCCGACCCGGCAAGATGTCGGAAGCGAGTAGCCCCTCCTGACGCCATGAGTTCAGGAGGGGGAAATCAGAAACCACATGCCGAAGAAAGCAACGATGAGGAGCGTAGTGACAATTCTTCGGAGGACGAAAATAATTCTGATGATGAGGAGAGAAAGGAAAGTCAAGGGCCAGTACCCCTGACTAAGAAAAAGAAAGAAAAGTTTGTAAGATGGAAGGATAAGGAGGATGAGGCGATAAAGAATCAAGCTACAGGGAATGATAAAGCCCTTCCTTATCCACCAAAAAGGAAAGAGAAAGCCCTCACTAACGACAAGCAAGATTTGGAGTGAGAGGATACTTAGTGGACACTAAAGTGAGTATGCCCTTAGTGAGGTATTGTCTCAAATGCCTAAATGTACTAAGTATCTTAAAGAATTCTCGTGGAGCAAGAGAAAGCTTCTGTGGATGGTCAAGAAGTGTTTCATGAGGATTGCGCGATGGTTTCACGTAAAATTGCCGTTGTTTAGGTGACTCCTCGCGCGGACCTTCAATCTCTGTGAGATCAAGGCCATTTGTTCAAAAATGTTTTATGCGACTCAGGGGCCTCCATCAATGTGATGCCATTAAATGTATGCAAAAAGCTCGGTTAGATAAAAGGATGCGAACGCCCGATTTCTTCTTCGATGGTAGATAAATCTAGCCGGATCACAAACCCGGTTGTGTAGCTAATGTTCTCCTTCAAATTGAACATTTAGTCTTCCCTACCGATCGGGTTATTCTAGACTATCCACCTGATAAGCGAGATGCCTTTAATTCTAGGCCGAACCTTTTAGACACTTCTAACGCCTCATCGACTTCACGCAAAGGGCAGATTACTTTTAGAGTCGGTGACACACCCGCACCTTCACACGAGGGACACATCCCGAAAGAGCCGTAATTGATGAAATATCGCTTGTCGGGCTTATATATGAGGACGGAGGAGATGCCTATTATGAAGATGCAATGGAGCTTACAGAGATAGTGTTTTTGAAGTCATGGACGCTGAGGATCCGGTGATCATGGACCATCTTCTAATTCATTTCAAGCCGTAGGCATTGACGAAGTCATCTTCACTCGCTCACACCGAGCCTCATTATTGAGTTAGAAGCATGGAGATGCCCAAAGAACAAACGATGATTTCAAAGAATCGAGTCGAAGACTTCATCTCTGGTGAAGAAGCTCACGGGTAGTTGGGACGAGGTAGAGTTTTGGAGAGAAGCTACTCATTGGGAAGTAGATGATTGGGAAGAGAGTCGCGTAAGAGCTTAAAGATGAAGAGTTAAGAAAAATGATCGATCACAAGAAAAAGGAAGCAAGTGTTGATCGGAGGATTCCGATGGACGATTTGATCCAAACCTTTCCGGGTGGAGCCTCGGGAAGACGAGTTATTCTTTAGTCAACCACTCCAAGCTCATAAAGAGAAAGGTGGCCCGTTAAAGTCTAGTATCGAGCAACCACCTACCGATTTGTAGCTCAAACCGCTCAAACACCTTAAGTATATCTTTCTTAAGGATGGAGATAAATTGCCTTTGATCATTTCTTCAAACTCGACCACGAGCAAGAAGCACACCGATGAAGTGCTTAAAGAATATCCTCGCTCGATGGCAAGTGGGTGATATCCGAGGAATCACCCGGATGTATGCATGCATAAAATCCGAACGGAGGAGGGAGCTAAAAGGTTAGACAACCTCAAATAAGGTCCGAATCCGCATATGCAAAAGGTTGTCAAGAAGGAGGTTATAAAGTGGCTCGACATGGGAATCATCTATGCAATCGCCGATAGCGAGTGGGTCACCTACTACTCAAGTTGTGCCAAAGAAGGCGGAATCACAAATGAAAAGAATGAAAAAGGGAGGAAGTTGCCTTACGACTCGTGATGAACTACAGAGTCTCAGATTGACTATCGTAGACTTAATGAGGTTACCGCCAAGGACCACTTTCCCTACCCTTCATTGACCAAATTATTGAACGACCGAGTGGTCATAAGTATTATTGTTTCCTTGATGGCTATTCGGCTACTTCCGGATAGCCATTGATCCTAATGACCAAGAGAAGACCACGCTTACGTGTCCATCCGGTACTTTTGCTTTTAAGTAGAATGCCATTCGGTCTATGCAATGCACCCGCGACTTTTCAACGGTGTATGTTGGCCATTTTTGATGGACTTGTTGAGAAATGCATGGAGGTCTTCATGGATGACTTCTCGCCACGGCGATAGCTTTGATGAAATCTTAAAGAACTTAGATATGGTACTCCGACGTTGTGTTGAGAAAAATCGGTGCTTAATCGAAAATGCCATTTTCTAGTAGACGAAGGTATCGTTTTGGGACATAAGGTGTCCAATGCGGTATTCAAGTTGATAAGGCTAAGGTCGGCCATCGAAAGGATGACGTACCTAAGACAAAGAAAGAGGTACGAGGTTTTCTAGGACATGTTGGCTTCTACCGGCGCTTTCATTGAGACTTTTCTACGATTGCCAAGCCTTTATCAAATCTCTTGAAAGAAGATGTCGATTTCTTGTTCGATCGCGAAAGTGCAAGGAAGCTTTCAATTGTTTGAAAGACAAGCTTATCGATTGCCCCTATTTTAGTTGCACCTGATTGGACCAAGCCTTCGAGTTAATGTGCGATGCCTCTAATTACGCCGTGAGCGCAGCTTTTAGGTCAAAGAGTTGATAAAAGGTTCAGCCCATCTATTATGCGAGTCGTACCTTGAACCCGACTCAATGCAATTACACCACAACCGAGAAGGAATTCTTAGTCGTTGTTTTTGCCATTGACAAGTTTAGAAGTTATCTTCAGGGTCTCAAGTGATTGTATGGACAGATCATGCACTTTTACGCTACCTTATGGATAAAGCGGATGCCAAACCAAGGTTACTTAGATGGATTTTAATTCTACAAGAGTTTGACCTTGTGATTAAAGATAAGAAAGGTAGTGAGAATATTGTGGTGATCATTTATCTCGCTTTAGTAAATGAGGTGCGAGAATCACAATGATATAGGCATTGATTTTCCGATGAGCAATTGATGAAGCTTGAAACGGTTAGGCCGTGGTATGTCGACTACGCCAACTATTTAATGAGTGGTCATTTAGAGGATATGACGATCGTGAGAAGAAAAAGTTCTTTCGATCTCAAATATCTCGTATGGGAAGATCCTTATTTGTTCAAGGTCCGTAAGGATGGTTTGCTTCAAGGTGTGTTCCCCGAGCATGATCAGTGGGATATCCTAGAACAATGCCATAGCGGTCCTACCGGAGGTCACTATGGAACACCAAAGACGGTTGCAAAGATTCTTCAAGCTGGATTCTACTGGCCGACTCTGTTTAAAGATGCAGAAGCCTTTTGTAAAGGTTGTGATAGGTGCCAGAGAACTGGACGGCAGAGTAGTAGGATGGAAATGCCACTTAAGCCCATTCTTGAATGCGAAGTTTTCGATGTATGGGGCATAGATTTTATGGGACCCTTTCCATCCTCACGTGGTAATAAGTATATCCTCGCCTCATGTGTGGATTATGTTTCAAAGTGGGTCGAGGCCATAGCTACTCAAACTAATGATCACAAGGTTGTGAAGAAATTCTTGCAAAAGAATATCTTTACTAGATTCGGTCGTCCGAGAGCACTCATTAGTGATGAAGGTACTCACTTTTGCAATGCGCCGCTTGACAAGATCCTTGAGAAGTATGGTGTCAAACATAAGATTGGTACACCATATCATCCTCAAACTAAGGGGCCAAGTCGAGGTAAGCAACCAAGCCTCTAAAAGAATTTTGGAGAAGACCGTGAACAATAATAGATCTAATTGAGTCTCAAGTCGGATGACGCATTGTGGGCCTATCGTCTCGCATTCAAGACCCCGATGGGCACGTCACCCTTCCAAATGGTCTATGGCAAAGCTTGTCATTTACCTGTCGAACTTGAGCACAGAGCTTTCTGGGCAATTAAATTCTTAAATTTCGATAGCCAACTCTGTGGGGAGAAACGATTGTTACAATTGAACGAGCTCGACGAATTCAGACTCAGAGCATACGAGAATGCTAAACTCAGCAAGGAGAGAACTAAGATACTCCATGACGCTAAGATCAAGGACCGAGAATTCAAAGTTGGTGAAATGGCTTTACTTATAATACTAGACTTCACCGCTTCCGGTAAACTCAAGTCTAGATGGTCCGTCCATTTGAGATTCTCGAGGTTAATCCAAGTGGAGTAATTACTTTGAACGGGTATGGTAATCAAGCTTTTAAAGTGAATGGCCATCGCCTTAAGAAATATTTTGGCCAACCAAAGGAAAAGCCTGAGATTCTTTATTTCCAAAGAAGAGCTGAGAATACAGATGTCATGATTTGTGAAGAGATTCCATCTTATTTATTTGAGTCAGATGATGACATTCCTATATCCACCCGTAAGGTACCTTCTCCTGAGACCCCTGAGCAGGTTAGCACCCCTATGCCGATCATCCGCAAGAACAAGAAGAAGAGAGTCAGTGTAGTTTGGAGAGAAAAGTTTAATGATCTTATAGCACACTTGACTTATTGTTGTGGTGAAAATCATTTCCGCCCCAGTGCTCCTGATTCTGATACTGAGGTGGCGGTAGTCAAACCAAAGTGGCCCGATCCGGGTTGATTCTTGAACTTTGTGTCAAGCTATTGACATTAAAAGAGCGCTCCTAGGAGGCAACCTAGTTATTTGTTTTTTTTTCATTCTTAGGTTGTTTTATTGTTTTAGAAATAATACTTTAGTTGATTTTGTGTTGATGGTTATTCCTCTTACGCTCATTGTGAGTGTTCGTGTTATGTGTTGCTCATATACCCTGTGTACCCGAGATTATATGGTATGTCGAGTGTTGCGTATACTTTTGAGCGTGTTCACAAGCTTTTATGTCCAGTGTTGTCTATTCGAGTTGTCGCGGTACATTCATGCTCCGGCCTGACCTCTGCCACCTTTCATCCGACAACCACTGTTGAAACCAGCTAAGTTTTCTTTTTCTTTTATTCTGCACATTCTGAGGACATAATGTGATTTAAGTGTGGGGGGGTGTTTGGGTATGTTTTTATGCTATATCCTTTGAAATATGAGTGAATGTTAAATTTTTGCGGAATTTAAATTTTTTTGTAAATCTCGAGCATATAATTGGAACTAGATGCTTGCTAGTTGTAGTTTTCTAACGATGATAGTATGTGACTTAGTGAGATAATTATAGCATGTTTTACTTTTATGGAGATAGTTTCGTTTTTCACTCACGAAAGCCTTTGATTTTGAAGCATGACTTTTGAATTATATCCCTTCATTATTTTTAATGATTTATCTTAGGAAGGTCAGTATAGTTACACCGTAGTTAGACCATGTACTGTGAATATCATAAAGTTTGAATGTGATAAGTGAGATGTAACTTATGACTTTGAAAAGTGAATAAATAAAGTGAGTGAGCAATTATTAATAAATACGTTTGTCGGAAGTCGGGTTTATGATTTGAGTGCGGTAGGTATACCTCGTATGTCCTATACCACTATGATGACCAATAGCTCACGATAGTCGGTTTATAGCTACCTTATGATTTGAGTAAGGTAGGGTGTTATCACTGAAACATCCTATTCTACTATGATGGGTAAGAGCTTATTCGATATGCGTCAAATTTGAAAATTTTGGAAATGATGAATAAGAATAAAGTAAAGTCTTTGTTATCATGGATCTTATACCCGGTAGAACCGCATGATATCTTCAGTAGGATTATCCTACCGAGTGCGTGGGAAGGCTTTGAGTGGAGCTATTACTCGTCTGCATTTAGGATAGTCATTGGAATTTTGAAAGGATATTTCTTTGAAAGGCTTGTTAGATTGAGAATGACTTGTCACACATACACGAATCTATCTCTGCGATGGTATTGTTTGCTATAGTTGTTGTATCTTTTGTTACGTGAGTTGTAGATCTATGTGGATTATTTATAAAGTTGAGCTATAGTTTTGATTGTTTTGTCCGAGGACGTATATAAAGTTAAGTGTGGGGGAGTTGTTAAGGTCATATTTATATGATTATTAAAGGTTTATTTCATTATTATTTTCCCCACATTTGCATAATTTACATGAGAATTAAGGGTTTAAGTGTAATTATTTAATAAAGATGATTTTAAGAGGGTTGTATGCAAAATTGATGATTTTAAGTGTTGATTTAATGGAATTATTATTATTTGGATTTTATTACATTTTTGCATTGTTTATTTATCATGTAGAGTTGATTTTCGTGCATATAATGAGGATAAATGAAGCTCAAGTCGAATTATAAGAGATAGAGTTGGAATTGGCTTGACGAAATTGGATAAAGATGAAGAGATCCGATCCTCGGCCAGCTTCAAACGGGCGCTCACCGATCTTGAACGAGCGTCCCGTATGAATCAAGCGCCCATGCAAATGGCCCGTAATCGTATTTTACATTCGAGAGTTCGACGGAGGATGAACGAAGCGTTTATTCAGCGTCCAGGCATTCGGGCGGGCGCCCACGAGACCAGACGGGCGTTCAAGGCCGACTTAACCTAGCCGACATCAAATTCCTATAAATAAAGCGGCGCACCCCAACCCTAATTGATACCAAATAATTGAGATCGCAACTTTACACCAAAAGTCGCCACAAGCCTTTTACGCAGAGATGAACTTCTCAATCCAACAATCATCTTCAACATGATTGTTGGCTAAAAAGCCTTGCAAAGTGAGTCGACGGAGGAAGCCTATCAACAACACAAACCAACTAGAGTTCGATGCTTATGTGTAGTGAGTTGATTTCATAGTTTTTCATTACTTTGGATCTGCTTTTGTATTGCTTAAGTTTTATTGAATTAAGATTTGATGAAACGATCTATGTTTAATTTATGCTTGAATAAATTTATGAAAGTCTGTTTATTTGAGTTCTCTTTCGTTTAAGTGATGCATCTAATCATGTTATAAGAGATTAGGCATGTTTAGTTGAGTAAGAGTTTGGAAACAATCTCGTGATTTCGCTTTTGATTGTATGTTTAGTTTGTTCAAAAGATAAACGAAACCCTAGAATTTGATTGAAGATATTTAATTGAATTCGTGAATAAATCACCACTAAAAACTATGTCTTTTTAATCACCATCTCGTTGGGATTGTTGGTTGATAGGTGGAATCTAGTCGCCTTGCTGTGTTTTCCTTTAATTGTTTTAATCAAACCGTTTAGATTAAGTTTAGCTTAAGTTTTAGTTTTTAAACCTTTAGATTCCTGCAACTTTTCTCGCAATTTTCTTACGATCGTAGTCGGACGCCGTCCGCAATAATAACGCCCGTCCGATAGATTTACGTTTCAGACGCTTTCGCTTCACTTTAGTGAACGTTATCCGCTCTTTCTGCTTTCTTATTTTTCTCGCTTGCTTTTATTTCTGTTTTAGTTTAATTCTTAGGTTTAGGAGTTTCAGCTTTAGTTTAGATAGATAATTGTGACATAATTAATATAGATTTATATTTGAATCCGATAAACATTCCACTCCCTTAGGACGACCCGTTAACACCCTATACTACGATCCTTATACTTGGGGTGTTTCGGTTTATAAATTTAAAACACGTTTTTACCGAACAAAACATCTACGGCCCATCCCATCGGTCAGAAGAGAAAGACGAGGATGAAAGTTCAAGGGCCTCGTGGGCGCATATCTGCGCTAACTTTGGCTGAGGTCCAGACCATTTGCGAAAAGTATGGTCTTTTATACGATTCGGACAAGTTTAGGGTTTCCCATGGGAGTCACCAGTATGAAAATGAGCCCCCTCACGGGTTTTGCGCTATCTATGAGGCCCAATTGAAGGAGGGGTTAAGGATTCCCTTTGATCCGGCTCTGATCGATATGCTCCGTCATTATCAGATCAGCATCACACAACTTGCCCCTAACGGAATCAGGAGCGTCATGGGTTTTGCTATTGCTTACCGAGTGGCAAAAGTTCCATTTTTTGTTCGACTCTTCCGCCAATAATACTCGATCCAGTCCTTGCAGGATGTGGGGTGGTATACTTTCCAGATACGCCCTCTGGTGCCAGAGTTCGTCCGCAAAGTGACATCATCTCAAGGGGACT
The DNA here is from genome assembly GCA_026214975.1 of Gentiana macrophylla. Taxonomy (NCBI): domain Eukaryota; kingdom Viridiplantae; phylum Streptophyta; class Magnoliopsida; order Gentianales; family Gentianaceae; genus Gentiana; species Gentiana macrophylla. Next base: position 2,267,356 of record CM047813.1, on the reverse strand, counting down.
GGAAACCCTATTTCTTTTTTGTTCGATACGAGACTGGAGGTGTTGACATCCAAACCTGGTATAAGAGACCCCAGAAGTGGCATGATAAGTTAGACTCGGCGACTCCTCATGAATGCTGGACCCTCAAAAAGGCTCAACCCGATGTGGCTACTCGTCATTTGCATGATTTGTACCCTCTTGCCGATGTCGAGACAGCGGGTCATGAGCCCTATGTACCACTCAACGAGGAAGTGTGGACTTTGTGTAGGAACATCTGTTTTCATCGTGTCACTACACTTTTATCTCGCTCTGCATGTTTTCTGATTCTGTTTTTGTTATCTTTTCAGCTAGAAATTGTTAACCATTTAGTGTCGTTTCGTATCTCTCTTGCAGTGAACTCTTTTTTGAGGCTGAAAGGTGTTGGCAAGATGCCCAACCCCCGGACCACCGATCCTAAGGTGATCCAACGACTGGCGGGTATCGACCCGAAGAGGCCTGTATCGGGCACATCACTATTGGGGGTAAAAAGACGCCCATACGATCTTCGACCCCTACATCAAACGCGGAACTTCTGAGAAATCAACCTGACGACGCTATGATCCCCCCGGAGACTGAGACGAGTCAACAAAGTCGGAAATGGCAGAAAGTTTCTGAACTTAAACACGGTATGAGGAAGTCGCCTCGTAAGCTCCATCCCCTCGAGTTGCATTCACTTGATCCGTTTCAGGACTTGAACACGTCGCAGTGGGAGGCTTTTCCAGCTGAAAAATTGAACGATTATGTCGCCAAAGCTCTCCTCATCGTAAGTATTCTTTGTTATTTTATAAGGTATTGATGAGTTCCATCTGATTCCGTTTGTTATCCACAAACTAAACTTGTTATGCAGGCTCGAATGGCCTCCAAGGCAGCGACGACTAAGACTGGACCATCTTCTGAGGTTGTGGAAAATTTGAAGAAGAAAGTCGGCGAGCTTGAAGCAAAAATAGCTAAAATGGACTCTCTGATAGAGAAGCTGGAAACTCGTAAAGCGAGTCTGGAGTCCGACATGAAGAAGAGCCAGGCCGACTTTTCGAAGATGCAACAAGAGATGTCGAAGAAGCTCTCAGATCGGGAGAAGGAGCTGAAGGAGGTCAAGGCAGAGCTGGAGAAGTCTTTGAAGGCTCGAGAGGATCTACAACTCGAGGTCGATAGCTATGCCTCTCATCTCTCTACCTTTAAGACCGACCTTTTGCAGTCTGAGGAGTTCAACAATGACTTTTGTTTGCTTATGAGTCAAGCCATGAGGGGAGGCTTTACTTCTGCTTTTGATCAAGTCAAAACGGTCATCCTAGATTTCGAAGTCTCTAGCATCGAGAAGGCCCATTTATATGATCCTGATTCCGCTTCCCGATACGATTTGTACATCAATGATTTCAAGGCGAGAACCTCTATCTATGATAAATACGAGGTCCCATATCTGGGGGTGGATGTCGAGACGGAGGAAGCTCCTGAAGAACGAAGAGATGTGGTTTCCGATACCGATCCTCCTACCTCTTGAGATTTATTTACTATTCTGAAAAATTTATTCGATCTGGTTGTACTTGACTGATTGCCTCTACTTTGTCTTGGAGAGGGTCGTCGACTCGACTCCAAAAACATCTGAATTTTTGTTGAAAATTTTTTCTTTTCTTTTTTCTTTCATGTTGCTTTCATATCATTGTGTTGTGTGGTTGTGTTGATTGCTCAGGGTGTAGTCACTTGGACTTAGATCCCTTATCCTTTTCAGGGTGTAGTCACTTGGACTTAGTTCCCTCACTACGTTGCTCTTATAGGGTGTAGTCACTTGGACTTAGTTCCCCTGAGCCCCTCGAAGTGTAGTATGAGTACATGACTCATGGTACACTTGAGTATGAGTCGACCTAGCACTGTATTGCCTTGTAGGCTTGTCTTGGCTTTTGGTCGGAGCTCGATTCGACTGCCGTGTCTTATCAGACTTATAACTGGTCGAATTAAGTAACGCCTCTTCCGACTGTCGCATCTCGTGATGCTTAATGACTGGCCGAATGAGGTCTCTCGATATGCACTCCTCAACTGCCTCGTGTCGTGTTATGTTGGCTGGTCGAGAGTGATATAAGCACTGTCATTGACTTGGCTTTATTCACTTTTTTAACTTAATCAGGTCGGATCTTCGTAATGATCTTTTGAGAAAGATGTATCTGAAAATGAAATAACTCCAAAAGAAATAGTCAACGCAATTTGTCACGTAGACTTATTACAAATTTGATTAATTGAAGAACAATAAAAAAAATTAAACATAATATTTCCTGAGGTTCGTCGCATGCCAGGTTCGAGGTATTGTGCTCCCATCCGATCTTTCGAGTTGATACGATCCCTTCGGATGGACTTTTAAGATTTTATAAGGTCCCTCCCAATTTGGTTCGAGCTTGCCAATCGGATCCTGTCTGCTTGCCTCGTTCTTTCTCAACACAAGATCTCCCTCTTGAAAATATTTGTACTTAACTCTCTCATTGTAATATTGGGAAATCTTGCGTTTATAATTGGCCATTCGATGTGCTGCAATTTCCCTCTTCTCTTCCACACCATCATTCTCTTGTCTAAGATCGACTGCATTTGTTTCGATATTATATGCAAGAACTCGGGGAGAAGACAAGCCGATCTCTGCTGGTATGACTGCCTCTCATCCATAAGCTAAAGCAAAAGGAGTTTCTTGTGTGGCCGAATTCAGAGTTGTACGATACGACCACAAAATACTTGGGAGCTGTGCCGCCCAATCCCGACATTCGTCTTCTAAACGCTTCTTCAGCCCAAACTTTATCTGTCTGTTGGTCTGCTCGACCTGTCCATTGGATTGAGGTCGGGCTACTGAGGTTGGTCGATGCTCGATCTTGAACTCCTTTAACCAGTCTCGAACTTTTTCATCTAGGAATTGAGTCCCGTTGTCCGAGATCAGATATTTCGGAACTCCATATCTGCACAAAATATTCTCCCAAAGAAACTTTTTGATGGTTGAAGCCTTGACATCTGTAAGAGCTTTGGCTTCGACCCACTTTGTGAAATAATCAACTGCTACCACCACGAATCGAACGTTACCCGGAGCTCGTGGTAAGGGTCCGACCAGATCGATTCCCCATTCATCAAAAGGCCAAACTGACTTGATGGCGTTCATTTCTTGCGCTTGCTGGTGTGTAATAACATCATGTACTTGACAAGCTCGGCACCTCATGACTAAGCTGCTTGCATCTCTCTGCATCGAGGGCCAGAAATACCCTGCTAACTTGCACTTTCTGGCTAGCATTCGAGCTCCGCAGTGATTCCCACAAACTCCTCGATGTATTTCCTCGAGCAAATAGGCCCCTTCGTCCTCCGATGCGCATCGCATCCAAGGGGTTACAAATGACTTTCGATAAAGTATGTAATCGAATAGAGCATACCTGGCGGATTGCAATCAGATCTTCCTCGCTTGTGCTTTATCTGACGGAAGGATTCCATCCTTTAGATATGAAGCTATCGGATCCATCCATGTCGACCCCTGAGTCACTGGTTGAACTTCGACCTCATCATAACTTATCTTTGCCAACATTTCTACCAGGACCTTCCGCTTAGATTTAAAACTAGATGCAAGCTTGGACAATGCATCGGCTCTTTTGTTTTCGCTCCGAGGTACCTGCTCGACCCGAACCGCCTTGAACTTTGAGATTAGTCCTTGAACCACTTTCAAATAATTTCTCATCGATTCCTCCTTGGCCTCATAATCGCCTCATGGTTCACTACGAGCTACGAATCACTATAGACCAGCAAATTCTCGGCTCCCAACTTAGATGCTAGCTTCAGACCCGTGATTATTGCCTCATACTCTGCTTCATTGTTTGTGGCTTTGAACTCGAATCGGAGAGCATATGGAAATTCTTCTCCTCTAGGACTGACCAACAATAATCCTGCTCCCGACCCCTCTTTACTCGAGGCACCATCGACATGGATGATCCATTGTTCCTCCGGCACTTGATTTTCCTGTTCCAGTTGAATTGAAAGCCCTTCGGCCAAAAAATCTATTAGAGATTGGCCCTTGACTGCTGTACGAGGCACGAATTCGACGTCGTACTGAGCCAACTCGATAACTGATATATGATAAAAATATGATAAAAATATATAACATTTTATAACGTATTAACGATAATATCATATAAATTTCATAAAAATATATCTAAAACTTATAAAAATATAAATCGTTATAAATCGATATTATCGTTATAGATCTAATAAAAATTATAACTTTTGTTGTCAGAATTACTGTTGTGTGTTTTTTTTACTGATACAGGAAGAAAGGATGAAAAATGGAAGAATCAGTATCGAAAGAATAAAAATTCACAACAGATATTTTTGACAGTTCGGCCTAGACCGGATGAAACCGGCCCAAGCCGGCCCAACTCATGATTTAAGCACGTGGTCTGACACAAAAGGAATCTGATTCTCTTGGCCGGTCCGCGCCGGCTCTTAACCGGTCCGCGCCGGCCCACTGACATCTGCCTATAAATACTCCTCATTTGGCAGCTTTGAGGAGTGTACCAATATATATATATATCTACTATATATATATCTTTTCTTAATCTAGTTCTTAATATGTAAATACGGTAGTAGGCATTCTGCCAGAAATAACGTAGTATCGTAGTAATACTTAGAAGGGTTATCAAGGATCGTTGTGGGTAGAAAGGTTGTTATTTCCGGAAAATACGGCCCTGACACTACAATTGTAACCTGGTAATTTTCTAATGTTATTATGTTAGTTGTTCATATTAGTATCTATAGGCTAACTTTATATCTAGCCAAGATATGTAATCAAGTTATTTTGATCTTTTTAGAGAAATGGATGATGACTATATTAAAACTGATTAAAATCGATTATAATGGATCTTTTTCTACTTGAACTTAATGAAATGTTCGTATTGACGTAATTAACCAATATGAATAGAATCGTAACCTAATGATGAACTGACCAGAGAAGTTAGGATATGAGATCAAGGGTAGAAAAACCGGAGGGTAAAAATGGCCGTCTGACAAACGGAATCCTATTTCCTACCCGGGGGCAGATTAATTGGACTCACGATATTATTACGTTAAAATCACCTCTTTAATTGAGCACTCTTAAAATTGGCCGCATGACAAAACGGAGTAACCAAGTTTGAGATGACATTGGACAGAGGACTAGACATATGACAATTTCATACGCTCGTGTGAGGAGGAATTGTTGAGCTTAGGAGTACACCGTTTCGTATAATCAATTGGACCTAAAAAAGGAAGATCGAGCACATCCATTAAACTAAAAAGGGATCATAACTTGATAACATATTCTTGGCTAGTTTTTACTAAGTATTTATATTATATTGGTATCTATATATATTTATATATGTCTATGTATTTATATATATTTATATATCTATATATATTAGTTATAGTTTTACGCATTTATTTTATATTAGTAGTATTTAGTATATTTCTATAAATTAGTATAGTTTAATTTTATTTACGGTTTTAGCTGTTACTTAAAAGGAAAAAGGAAAAACTGCGACTTAGATCAAGTTAATAATAGTTTCTTGGAGTTTAACCACACTCTGAATTAGATTTTTGTTCCCTGAGGATTCGACACCTGACTCACTATACTAGCACTACAATTTGACCCGGTACACTGCCGGTTAGACAGGATTGTAATAGCCTAGAATATCCCACGTCAATAACCCACTTGGCTAAACGACCTGATGTCTCAGGCTTTGCCAATATTTGTCTCAGCGGTTGATCAGTGACCACTACAATGAGGTGCGCTTGGAAATATTGCTTCAACTTTCTCGACGCGTGTACCAACCCCAAAGTCAACTTCTCAGCTGGTGAATATCTGATCTCTGCCCCATGTAATGCCTTACTCACAAAATAAACTAGGACTTGCCCATGTTCCCCTTCTCGAATCAACACCGCACTAACAGCCTCTTTACAAATTGCTAAGTAAACCATCAACTTTTCTCCTTCTTTAGGTGAAGTTAACGTTGGTAGATTAGATAGATAATCCTTCAAATCATCAAAGGCTTTCTGACACCCTTCATCCCACTGGAAAGGACTAGCCTTCCTCAGAATCTTGAAGAACGGCAGTGCTCTCTGTGCTGAGATCGATAGAAATCGATTAAGGGCCGCCATACGACCCGTTAACCTCTGAACTTCTTTTACGTTACGAGGTGCTGGCATGTTTCGGAGGGTATCGATCTTATCAGGATTAGCTCGAATTCCCTCTTTTGATATCATGTAGCCCAAAAATTTGCCAGGCCGAACCCCGAAGGTGCACTTTTTAGGATTTAACTTCATACCCGCACCTCGGAGTACCTCAAAGACTTCTCTTGTGTCGATAAGGAACCGTCCCATGGACTGGCTCTTAATCAACAAATCATCAACGTACACTTCCATGTTCCTTACGATCGGATCCTTGAAGTTCTCCGAGTCTTGGGGATCCATAAAAATCTGATAATATCCCCTGTATGCATCTAGAAATCTGAAAACTTCAAAATCTATTGTCGAATCGACAAGATGATCAATCTTCGGAAGTGGATACGAATCCTTTGGACAAGCCTTGTTAAGATCCATAAAATCCACACACATCCTCCAACTATTGTCGGGCTTCTTGACTAACACCAGATTAGCCAACCATTCAGGATAAAAAAAACCTCTTTCAGAATGGTTGCGCTCACTAACTTTTCTACCTCTTGCTTTACCGCCTATTTTCTTTCGGGAGCAAGATTCCTCTTCTTTTGCCGCATCGGCTTCTTCATCAGATCGACAAGTCGATGCATAGCAATTTCCTTTGAGAGACCTGGCATGTCGTCAGCCTTCCAGGCGAATACATCTCGAAATTCTTTCAGGAGATCGACCAATGCATCCTTGTCTGGGTGTGGAATCCACTTCCCGACTTGCACTTTCAGGCCCTCGTCTTCCCCAACGCTTATTTCCTCTGTCGGATCGGCAGAGACCCAGCTTTTGTCCTCTTTTTCCTCAAGAAAACTCTTCAATCAATACCTGCCCAACACTCTTTCCTTTTACTGTAACCAGATTGCAACTTCGCGCAGCCTCTACGTCTCCCCTCACCTCGGTATATCCTTGCCAGGTCGGGAACTTCATACTGTTGTGCGCGATAGAAATAATGGCACGCAGGTCCAATAAAGCTGGCCGACCTAGTATCGCGTTGTAACCCGATGGGGCTTTAACTACGACATAGGTCATGTCCATGGTCCTGCCTCTTTCTCCATCTCCGACCGTAGTTAACAAAGTTATAAATCCGATAGGATGGATGGCTTGACCTGTAAATCCGAACAGAGGTGTTGACAACGGAACAAGATCTTCTTCTTTCAACTTCATTGCCTTGAAAGCAGAGTAATACAAGATATTGATTGCGCTTCCACTGTCCACGCAGACTCTTTTCACTAAACCTCGGCATATCACGGCATCGATGACCAATCCTTCACTGTGGCTGTGCGATCTCGGAATGTCATCTCTGGGTCCATAGCCCACTTCAGTTGTAAACTTGAGCCTTTTGACCTCCCTCGATCTGTCAGGTGAGTGTCGATTGGATCGGGGACGATCTGACTCAGGTGGTGCTACGATCATGTTGACGTCGTATCCAACGCGGTTTTCTCTATAAGGATCTCGATTCTGGTCCTCTCGACGCTCGTATCGGTTCTGTCGCTCAGACGACTCCCCACGCTGCCTCTGATTTTCGCGTCGAGGAGACTGATCTCTCCTACCACCATAATTCTTTCTTTTATATTCTCTATGCCCCTTGGGTCCTTCCTTCTGTGATCTGTCGACCACTTCATCCAATCTACCTTCTTGGATACATGCATCTATATCCCTCTTCAGATCGTAGCATTCTTCAGTATTATGACCCACATCTTTATGATATTCACAGTATTTGTGGGTGTTTTTTCTCTTTTCCGGGACTCTGCTTAATGGCTTCGGGGTTCGAGCTATATTCTTTCTGGCCATAATGGCCAGCACTTCCCCCCCGAGATCGATTGAGAGGGATAAAATCACGTTCTTTCAAATTTCCCTTTTTGCCGAGACGATCTGTTATTGGAGCTGTCAATCGATCGAATACGTTGGACTTACCTTCTCCGCTCGACCCTTTGGGCTGACCCTTGGTCTGGCCTCGGGTGTCATTTCTTGAATCGATGCCAAGTGAGATGGTGTGCAAGCGCACTGCCTCCTCACCCTGGCAAAACTTGTGGACTATGTTTACACATTCGTCCATGCTTCCAGGCATCTTCCTTGCAAGCTTATCATATAACTTCATGTTGCGAAGTCCCGCAACAAAAGAGATGCTCTGGAGCGCCTCATTCAGGTTATAAACTTTCATAGCCTCCAAATTGAAGCGTTTCATGTAGTCAATAGTTGACTCACTTTTATCTTGCTTGATATTTGTTAAGTGAGTGGAGCTGAGATGGAACTTCTTGTTTCCAATGAAGGCATCTCGAAACTTTTGCCCCAACTGCATGAAACTGGAAATAGAGCCGGGTCGGAGCTTATGAAACCATTCTCGAGCTCGACCCGTTAACAGAGTGTCAAAGGCACGACACTTCATCTAGTTGTTGGCGTTCCTTAAACGCATCAGAGACAAATATCGGTACAAATGGTCCTCCAGATCTGTAGTTCCATCATACGGATCCATTTTAGGTACCTTAAAAGATTCAAGCATGGGATAATGCTCTATATCAGGAGTGAAAGGGAATTCAAGCCAGTCATTAATTTGGTCCTTCCCCACGATGCGGTTGAACTCGTTTCGAACGCTGTCTTCCATCTGCTTCTGATACTTAAACTGTCCGATGCGTCTCTTATCAGTGGAGACACTATCCTCTATTTCTTCCACACGATCATCTCCATGATCAACAATGACATTTTTCCCTTTATCCTTCTCAGGCTCCTTTCGACCCGGTGGGTCTACGGGATCCTGCTCATCCGTGATGTTATATATCCCCTTGTCTATGAAAGCAGATGCCACCACTCTTTTCAAGGCTTCTTCGTCCAAAGATGCCAAGTGTTTTGCCATATCCTGCAATTCTGGGGGTAGCTGGGGTTTTTGGGGCTGCACGATCGCTTGCTTTCCCCCGGTTGGTGCTTCTTGAGCCGGGGTTTGTCCCCTCATTTGATCTACATCCGCTTGCTCTTCCGGCTGCGGATTTTTACTACCTGTAGGTTTCTGTCTTTTGGTGGTGGTGCCATCGGGAAATCCTCAGCAAATCAACGATAGAGGCCCTTCTTCTAGCGCCAATGATGATGCTAAATTACGCACCAATATTTAGATAGGGCCGATAGAAATCTAGGGATGATTTGAGAGGAATGTGACGGCTAACTGGACGTAAAAGTTGATTAGGGTTTTTGATATAAGCGGCTGGGTTCAAGAATGTATCTTGAATTGCCTACGTATCCTGTGTGTATTTCCAGGAATCAAGTCTTACGTAGTTCCTGGAAGCATGTATTTATAGGAGCAATGTATGCCCTAACCCTAAAAGTAAGTCGGCTATATGTCATTGTCGCTTTTACCCTTAAATGGGTCTTGCCCCCTTGTCCAAGTTATCCTGTGGATAATGGGCTTAAATAATCTGGGCCGGCCTTCTCATCTCGACTCGGGTTTTACCGACGTGGGTACCCGATGTCAGACTTGTGGCCGACTCGATACGCCCAAAACATAGCGGGTAAAAACTCTTGACCATGCCACTTGGAACAACAGGATGATTCCACGTGGAGGGATGAAATCCCGTATCGTCACTGACCAACCTCATTTCCTCCAAATTTGAACTCACACACCCGGTATGCAAAGTAATAGTATTATTCTGTACGTTCGATTTTATTGAAATATAATTCCAGAATATATGGGAAACCTTAAAAAGAAAGAGAGAATAAATTTAATTATAACTAAATCCATATCTGAACTAGTCTTGCTCCAGCTTAAAAAACCTTTTCCCTCTCTAAGCCCTCTCCCCTCTGTATCTGAGCTATACCAGTGCCTCTCCGTTTTTCCGGTGCCGGCGGCCATTTTCTTTCTTTATTTTCCGTCTACTTTCTGTTTCCTTTGTTTTCTTTGTTACAAACAAAGTAACAAAACACACTTTTATACCATTGATTACATTGTAATTAAGACTATTGATTGATATAAGTATATATTTTACCATGATCAAGGCCGGTGTTTGAACTTTGAAGCCCTGCACGGACCTGGACCTGGAGGGAGCAGATCAGAGGTCCCTACACTAGAAATAAGATACAGTAGATGGAATCATACCAACAGCATGGGAAGAACGGAGCAGAGGTCCCCTTAATTAGGAGAAAGGGTAGCAATGGAGTTTGTAGCCACAGCCCACAGATGATATCCACCACCACCGATATAATCCTATTGAGATTAATAATAATAATAATAATAATGAGAAGCGAACTGCAAGAATGTTGTTGCTGTTTGTAGTATGCAATAATGCAAAGGATTGGTGGGGTTTGGGGATAGATTTTTCTACCTTCATCGCTGTATGTGAACCTCATATTATTGGATATACATATATTCTCTTAGCCAATGAAACTAATCCACGTGTTGTTTCATCCTCCTCAAAGGTATAATTACTCATCTCCCCTCTGTGGAATTAATTGGAGAAAAAAACCATGTAGTTTTGGAAAAAAGACATCCAGTGGGGTCGCAATGTTTCCCACTTGTTCTAAGTTTAACGTGAAAGTTAGCTAAATTATTTCAACCATATGTCTACATTGTCCATCGGATCCAATATAAATCATTATCAACGATAATCTGAAAGATTAGATACCCAATGTAAAATAAATCGTGTAAATTTAAATCGTAACAAATCCAATACACAAGCATAAATAGAAAGAATAAAAGCGTACGCCACATTTTACGCAAAATGTAACTTTTTAGAGACGTGAAGATTGTGAATCACTTTCCAAAATTTCTGTCGAGTTTCTACCTACAAAATAAACCGCCAATCACGATGTATCGAGAATAATGTCACGAAAGTCGATCCTTTAAAGCTTTCGACTTTACGTAATAAACATTATAAAAACAATAAACGTCTGTAACTACTGGCGGTCGAATATCCCTAACGCTTTGAGCTTCCAAATCATTAATATCTTGAAAATGTGTTTCACTCATTTTCTATACGACATTTCTCTTTCTTATCATCAATAAATACGTCATTGATCTCGTGCTCATTCATTTGGTGAAAAAAAAAAACACCTATATAATCCTATTGAGATTAATAATAATAATAATAATAATAATAATAATAATAAAACTGCAAGAATGTTGTTGTTGTTTGTAGTATGCAACTAGTTTTAGAGGATCTGCAGTGCGCACGCGCACGCCTGCTCAAAACAATTCGTATTTTATGTGATATGTAAACGTAGTTGTATCTAATATTAGGTCTATGTTATGAAAAAAGCACAAGTAAAAGTCACAGTCGACAGGAATAAATGTTAAGAGCAGTAGCATAACGATAAAACATACATATATTACATAAAGGTAAGTGCGTTCCAGAACAGCCACAAAGACCGTCAAAAGATTACATGATCCATGATAATGTTTGATCCCAAAAGCTAGTGCAAAACAAGTTTTGATGATCTTTCACAGACACACGTAGAGCTTGACATATTATCCCAAACCATTAATCGACATTAGATGCATAGCTAATGGCTGCAATATGCAAGTGTATTCATTATTTAAAACAGTTAGAACCTACACACATAAGACATGGACTACTTGGCTTGGCAGAAGAAGGGGAAAAAGCATTTAGTGGCCTGAACTCTCTTCAGCCTGTTTGTTCTTAATTTTTTTGACTGGACTTCCACCACCAAGACTTGGTGCATCAGTTTCTTGTATGGGGGGTGGAACCAACTGAGGAAGGAGCACAGCCTGCTTTTCACCAGAAATGCCAGCGAACACGATGGCCCTTTTTGTTGGAGGACATGGCAGCATGGTTTCCTTAAGCAGACCAGCTGTGACTGCTATTTCGTCAATCACTTTTTTGGTTGATGGACTGAAGAGCTGCTTTTCTTTTTCAGCATCCATAGAAGGAGAAGTCTGCAGGCTTGTTTCATTTTCATTTGCAGTCATAATGGAAGTCGATCGTGTTGTTGTTTGACTTCGATTCGTCTTGATATACAATCGCACAAATCAATACGCCCTTTCGGTTTATTTACAAATTGTTGTCATAATATTTGAGGAAGCATACAACCGATTTCTTGTCTATTTTTCTTGCAATTTCATCGGTCAGCGGTGGTTTCTACAGAAACGAATATATTTGATTAAAAGAAAGACTGATATATTGTGACGCTTGCTTAGGACACACGAGTCTTATCCGGAACGAACGCCGGCATGTATAATATTAAATATAATCTAATATTATACACAAGCCTTTACGTCATATATCATAAACACAATGCGAAACGAACGACTTCGGGAAATAACTTCCAAAGCCAACTAAACCAGATCTTTGCTGCACTAAAATCCAAGGAAAATGGAAAAAATGAAAACGTCTTACAACAGCGCCACTAAACGAATAAACCAAAAAGAAACAACATTCAAAATGAATTGACAACATAGTTTTAAGTCAAAACCGAAATAAATAAAAGTCTTCAAAACTTCAACACAAGTTAACTTCAGTATCCAAAAGCATCAAACATCTTCGTCATACTCATCTTCATCAAAACATGTTCATCTTCTCATCCCAAAACATATAACGGGTGAGTAGACATACGTCTTGTGTAGAACGGTAGAAGGTTATTGAAATTATGCATTTTATAACGGAAACTATTCAAACAACAACTTGTTATTAGGCCAATGTAACATGATCTTACATCTAACTATCACATTATATTCATGGTATAATATGAGGTCCCTGCAGGGTTCTTAAACTTTAAACATCTTTATTCATCACGTGTTTGCGAGGCACTACACTTAGTGAGAAATGCACTAAGACAAAAGACGCAACCCTATAGAGATAAATCTCTAGCGGTCCCGAGACAATCACCTCACTTTGACTTTGGCTAGCTCATATAGGCTATCCGGTGAATGACTATCTCGTTCGTGTGAGGTTGTCCGGCGGTATGATCGATCTTTAACCGGCTTTGTCTAGAATCCGGCGGTGACCATTACCACTTTATCCGCCAACCAACACATTGCCGATGTTGTCTTGTGCTATTCAAGCTCTCTCATGATGTTTAACTTTTTATCTAGTCAAATCGTTTATTAAGTGATTAGCTAGTCACCTGAGTTCATTCAGACAAAACTCCTACTCCTCTTCTGTAGACCCTTAGACTCAGGCTCAAGCATGATTCTGTGATAATGATGACGCACTAGGTTCATCAAAGCACAAGGCCAATCCTAAGTTTCCGACGGTCCCGAGTTTCATTCATAAAGTAAGTCCACAGTGCAGAATTAAACGCATCTTAAACCTATTCATGACACAGCAAGGTTCATAAATGTTTATTATTAACATATAATGTTCCATAAGAATCTAAGCTCATGTACCCATATCGTATATTACACATAAAAGCATAAAATTATTATTTTCATAAACAAAACAGAATAAACCAAGTCAACCAAATTCCCTTTTTTTTCCTTCCTGGGACTTCGGCATAAGCAGCTGCATACTAATACATATTTGATTTCTCAAAAGCAAATGTCCACTCTTTTGTTTTTTTTTTTTTTTTTTTTTTTTTTTTTTTTTTTTTCCCAAAGCTGCTGCAACCCCTTTTGATCATTCTATTTTATTTATCTATTTTATTTCTTGGAGGAACAAAATGAAATACTACCAATACCTATAAACCTTATCAATTTATTCTTCTTCCGAAGATAGACGTCTTCGAACTCAAACCTGGGAAGCATACTAGTCCAAATAGTATATAAAATAAAGAAAGTTTCATCAAATCAAAAACAAACAAATAAAACCTTTAATGACATGAGACCTCCCAAGCTTGCTGGACGCCACATTGAGAACGGAATTAACAGGTTTCACATCACACAATTATACTAGGTTTTATATACGGTACACAACCGACTATATAATCACGTAATCAAAATTAATCAATTCGATGGCACACTCTTTACTTAATATTAATCATTATAAAACATCAATTATTCAATATGAAACCCGTTACCTTTTAAAAGCGAGCAACACAACGATCCAACCCCGACCAAGACCTAGCTTTCGATTCAACCTACAAATTGATCAACCGAATCGATCAAACTACGATTCTAATCACAAAAGCACACCTTTTTGATTGATGATGACTAAAGCAAGAAAAACTACCAAAACTTCAAGGATTCTAAAGAGGTTTAAAACTTACCTTCACCAAACGGTTAAACGTTGGTATCAAACGTTCTCTCCTTCCGTGAACGTTTTCTCTCTTGATCTTGTCTGCACAAACGATCAACGGTTAGGCTTTGATTTTCAAAAGCCTCTTCTTCTCTCTTTTTCCAAAACCAAACCCCCTTCTCGATAAACCGTTCTTTTTTTGTTTTTTTTTGTTTATGGAATATGAATTATGGGAGAGTAACTCCCCATAATACCCATTAACTCCCAATTAAAACAAAAACCGTTATCCCCTTCTTTTATTTTAAAACTTAAAATCCAAATAAAATAAATATTTTATTCCGGTTCGTTAAAAAAGATCAAGTGCCACTTATTCGAAAACCGGATATTACATTCCTCCCCTTAAGAGGAGTTTCGTCCTCAAAACTTGAACGATACGGAAGGTCGACCCACTCTGGGAACTCGGGTCAACACATCTTCTTCTTCCCATGTCGCTTCACTTGGTGAATGATTGCTCCATTGCACCAAGACCAAAGGGATTATCCTTCTCTGACTACCTT